>JABXJD010002521.1:0-50684 GCA_013375575.1 Percina caprodes
ACCCGACCTTGTGCCCAGATGTTACTAATTACAATTAATATTGTTTGTTGCTCTTAAGAGTAAGCAGGCACATGTGTTTGTCTCCAGGAAACCAGCTTTCATTATTATTTATTTGCAATAAACAAGGTCTTCCCTTGTCACTGTCCTCAGCTGCTAGTAAGAAATAAAAGCTCCCACGGGTTCAATGTGTGATAATATCTATTCAAACCACAACAATATGAGCAATAAAAATATACTTTTTTGTGAAAGGCCTGCTAGCTGTCGATACAGCTATTTATCTCACCATTGTGAAACACTAATTGATAGTAATTGAATAGCGCAAGACTTTAGATGCACATGCCCTTATTATTTACACAAAGAACCACCACCACAACATTGGATTTTTTCTACAGCAAGCTATAAATCCTCTCTTTGTTGTGCAAAGATATTTCTGTAAACCTTAAGAAACACTTGCCAGTAATGTGAGAACAATCTACATAGCAGTTACTGTAATGTCTGTGGGTATCCCCCCACAATCATTATATTCTGTTAGTATATACAGTAACAAAATGTCTCACCCATCATTCTAAGAAGGCAAGGAAATGGAGCTGCTGATGAATCTTAAATATTTACATCCCAGTCCCTGAATGATTAAGTGAACAAGGAGATTTTTGGATGATTGTTGCTTGATTAGCCCCACTTGAAGGGCTAATGGTGTTGCTGGATTGTATAAGAGAGATCATTAGCATTGTAAGGCTTCCTGAGATCAAACGACATATGTTGACAAAAGAGAGTGCATCTTGTTGGTGTTCCCATGCATCCTGTCCCTCTAACTTCAGGGGAACTGGATCCTAGCATGGGATAAATTAGTTTACCATTTAGATTATGGGTTCTACCTAATTTCAGAAAAATCTTAGAGCAGAATAAAAATTTGATCACATTGTTAAACCGGCATTAACTGAGTTTTGGCCACTTGGTGTCAGAGGAAACAAGCTGAAAACACAACTCATGACATATTATTACGTTAGCCTTGTTTAGCTAATAGTAACTCAAACTAATAGCCTATTTAGACATTCAGCAGAAGACACAGAGAAAGGTTTTTATTTAGATTGTGTGTCTGGCCACCTAGCTAATCTAAGGCCAATTAATGCTGCCTTCAAATGGGGTTGTGTTTATCATGTTTATGAGAAGAGTCCATATGAATGCCTTCCTTTTGTGATATTTCGGGAAGTTAAAATCTGCTTAAAGCTTGAAAAAAAGTTATGACGTGTTTGATGTTTTCAAAACGGCATAGGCCAATGTAGTTGGCCGTTATTTTCCCACGAATTTTTTAATACAGTCAACACAACTTCCCATGCCATAGCCACAAATCACAAGTTTCGTTTGAAGGCAGCACATTATACACTTTCCTTTAGGCTCTGTTTTGCTCTCAACCAACTAAAATACTAGATATATAATACTAAATACTAAAATCTAAACACACTACGCCGTGAAGGACTGAAATCCTGCAGCGCCCACAGATTCCCCTGCTCAAGAAAGCACAGATACATGCCCGTCTGAAGTTTACCAGTGAACATCTGAATGATTCAGAGGACAACTGTGAAAGTGTTGTGGTCAGTTGAGACCAAAATGGAGCTCTTTGGCATTCAACTCAATTTGCCGTGTTTGGAGGAGGAAGAGGAATGCTGCCTATGACCCCAAGAACACCATCCCCACCGTCAAACATGGAGGTGGAAACATTATGTTTTGAGGTTGTTTTCTGCTAAGGGGACAGGACAACTTCACCGCATCAAAGGGACGATGGACGGGGCCATGTACCATCAAATCAAGGGTGAGAACCTCCTTCCCTCAGCCAGGGCATTGAAAATGGGTCGTGGATGGGTATTCCAGCATGACAATGACCCAAAACACTTAGCCAAGGCAACAAAGGAGTGGCTCAATAAGAAGCACATTAAGGTCCTGAAGGGGCCTAGCCAGCCTCAGACATTAATCCCATAGAAAATCTGAGGAGGGAGCTGAAGGTTCGGGTTGCCAAGCGTCAGCCTCGAAACCTTAATGATTTGGAGAAGATTTCCGAAGAGGAGTGAGACAAAATCCCTCCTGAGATGTGTGCAAACCTGGTGGACAACTACAAGAAATGTCTGACCTCTGTGATTGCCAACACGGGTTTTGCCATCAAATACTAAGTCAGGTTTTGCAGAGGGGTCAAATACATATTTCCTTCATTTAAATGCAAATCAATTTGCAACATTTTTAACATGCGTTTTTGTGAATTCTTTTGTTATTCTGTCTCTCACTGTTCAAATCAATCTGCCATTAAAATTATAGTCTGATCATTTCTTTGTCATTGGGTAAATGTACAAAATCAGCAGGGGATCAAATACTTTTTTCCCTAGATACCCAGGATCAGCTTACCTGATATTTATCCAAACTGCAATCCTGATGACTGAACTGAACATAAAAAATACTGATCGAAGACCAGTCTGAAAGAGCAACATATTTCTATTCAATGAATTAACAAAACAAAAAGTTTTACTTTGCATCTGAATGAGTGCAGGCCACATGGAATCTGGTTTGTTGCACTTCGAGCATCTGTAACAGTAAAGAAAATTGCTGGGCAGACAGAAACAGAGAGGCAAAGATGGTACAGATTTTAGGGTTTGTCTTCGCTCTGTTGATGAGGAATCCACTAAAACTTCTTTCAGTGCCACAACTGAGAGCTGGATGGCCACAGATCTCTTTGGGTTTGGTTGCTTGAGTGGATTGATTATCCCTATATAGAAGCCAGTAAAGAAGGGATACAGAAAGCAGGGGTTTCCCTCCCGCCATTATTATAGAGTTTGGTAAATAGTGGGTGTTTAACAGAATGCCATTGCAGGGGTATTTGGTTACCAGCATCATAAGTCAACACTTAGAGGGTATTGTGGCTATAGAACTGTTTCACATGACAAAAAAAAGTTCAGCACTGCCAAGGTAAATAGTAGACAGATGACATTGACATTGGCATTACTCTATGAATGGTCTTTTATATGATTCTTTTCCCTCGTACTTTATGAGGATTGTCCCATACCATATTTTACTTTTAAAATAAAACAAAACCATTTGATCAAATTAAAATGTGTTCAAAGATTATAGGATTCCCTGTAGCACACTCCTTTCAGGAAGATCACAATAATAGTATGCTCAGACTGGCCAGGAATATTTCAAATGACCCCTCACATGTTTTACACAGAGAATATCAGTTTTGCCTTCAAACAGACACATTAGAGTTCATGCATTTAATCACAACACACTTAAAAACTCGTTCATACATTGATTTATCCTTTAGTTAATCCAACAACACTAAATCCAGCGCAAAGTGGTTTATTATTTATTCAGGGTTACAAGTTTCCAAGACCTTGTCTGTGTGTGTTCATGTCATTTTCTGTTATAAATGTATGCTTTGTTTCCTTACTTGGGTGTTTATGTTATTTGTGGTAATGTTTCATGTATGTTTGTATGTATGGCCCTGTCCTTTTTTTATATGAGCTAGAATTTAAGCTCTGGCTGACAATAAGGTTGCATCGTATTTCCTTTTAAGGACAAAAAGATTACCCAGATATTGAGGGCATTTTACTGGAACATCAGAAATATTAATACAAATGATAAACATTTACAGAAGTACACATGCAGGAAATAAAAGAAGGCATGTCTGTGGTTGTCATCTGTAAGTGTGGGTGTAAAGCACTGCTGGTGCATGTATTGTATGTGTGTGTGTGAGTGTACATGTGTTTCAGGGACAGCATGTGGCCTGTGGTTTTGGGCCTGTAAGTATGAAGATGAGGTAGACACTCTGAAAATGATTCATCCAAATACCAGGTGATCACATCTGGAAGCAATCCGCTCCAGGAGAACAGTCTTTCCCAATTAACCCGCAATCATTATTTAGGATCTAATGGTTTCATAATGCATAAATAATCCATGAATGAACTTTGTGTCAGCAGTTAGCTATTAAAGAGGCTTCCCCTTGTGTTTCTGTAATCTATCTTTTTGATAATTATCCTGACCCAGATAGCAGGCAGGGTCAATGCAGAGTGAATAAGAGTTTAATGAATGACATCATTCTCATGAGCAGAAAACTTTTTTTCGTCTTTCACTGTCTGTATATTGGTTTATATGCTTCTAACACACTTAAAGGTTTAACATCTACTGTAATTAAATTAACACTTAAGCTTTTCTATTGTTATCTCAAATGTGGCATTCATATGGGTTACCTGACAAGAATTTAGTTGCATTTCATTGTGATTTTTATGGTGCAGCACAGCAGTTGGTAGAGGAGTACTAAATGCACCTAATTTTATTGTGTGTAATAAAATGCAGTCAAGTTAAATTAAATGAAACCAAATGACATAACTGCCTCAAAAATGTTGGGAAGACTGAATCAGTTACTGCTGAGGAGTTTACAAGTATTTCCAGTAACTCTCATGTATTCACAGGAATAAATGTGTAGACTTGAATAATTTAAAATAGATTTTCCCAATTATTAGCATCTGTATGCTATTTTTGAATTTTTCTAGTTCAGTAATTCATAACTTTTGTTAGCTTTTAAAAGGAACACAACTATGTTTGCTCTTGCGTGATTGGAAAACATTATGAATCGCGTGAGTAGAGGGGAACAAGACAATGAATGGAATGGGTATGAAGTAATTTTTATCTCCAGGGACATGGGTACTTTTTTTTTTAAGTGCTTCTGCTTTTGAGAGGAAATCCTTCCATTCCATTCAAAATAATTCAGGATTCTTACAACAAAGACAATTATAAAAATCCATTATCCCGGCACTCCAGCAACTTACTGCTGCTCTTCCATAAAGTTGAGGGACTCACAAGAGACAAAATAAATCAAAGTTGGATCTTACATGGGAGTCACGTGATCGGCTCGACAGAGATGGCGGCTTAAGTATAGCTCCTGGCCCAATTTTGCCAAATAGTTGTGTTATATGGTTCCAATTCCAATATTCTATCACTTTGTGCTCAATGGAGTCATTTAAAGCAGAATGGCAAACAAGAACAAAACCCAAAACTGCGATACGGATACCATTGTAGAAGCCTTACTGGAGAAACAGAAAAGCTACTTCAAACCATGTTTTTCTTAGATTCACTCACAGATTCAACATGTGGGGATCGACAATGACAAGAAGCTAACTGCTATCCATGCCCAGCTAGCATCTCTAACTGCAAGCCTTGGCTCCATCAGATCTGATGTTCACATTCTAAAAATTAACGTGGAAAGCAACTCAAGTACTCTGGCCAGCCATGACCACGATTTTTAAGAGCTGGAGGGGAAGCTAACAGATATGGAGGACGGAAACTGAAGATGCAACATCCGTATCTTCGGGCTAAAAGAAGGGCTAGAAGGCTCCAATTCAATATCTCTGGCGCTCCCTGCCTAAGAGGTTCCCGAAATGGCAGATGTTCAGATCAAGATTATGAGAGCCCACCAAATTTACAGGTATGGCCCAAAGAAGAACACCACTACTAATCACACAATTTTCAACATCCTCCGCTACACAACCAGGCAGGTGATCCTACATGCCCCCATGGTCGGGGGCAGAAAGATTCGCTTTTCCCCGTACTACAGAAACAGTCAAGCGGCGCCAAGCCTTCTACCAAACCATGGATTCAGCATGAGTCAAGGGTCTGGATTTTTCCAGCTTTCCCAGTACAGAACTTTCACTTCCGCTAATGATGCTGAAGATTACTTGAACCAGGCTGCTTCCTTTCCTCCTGTTCCTGCGGAGGAAACCAAGGGAGTGCCTTCTTCAGGTAGGGAATGAGTCCTTATCCCAAGTGAAGGAGTTTAAATACCATGGGGTCTTATTCACAAGTGAGGGGACCATGGAGCGGGAGATTGGTCAGAGAATCAGCGCAGCGCAGCGGTTGCGGTTGCGGTTGCGGTATTATATTCAATTTATCGCACGAAAAGAGCTGAGCCAGAAGGCAAAGCTCTCGATCTGGTCACTTTTCGTTCCTACCCTCACCTATGGTCATGAAGGCTGGGTCATGACCGAAAGAACGAGATCCAGGGTACAAGCGGGCTGAATGGGTTTCCTTAGGCGGGTGGCTGGCATCTCCCTTAGAGATAGGGTGAGAAGCACAGTCATCCGTGAGGAGCTCGGAGTAGAGCCGCTGCTCCTTCACCAGTTGAGGTGGTTCAGGCATCTAGGGAGGTGTTCCAGGCATGTTCAGCTGGGAGGAGGCCTCAGGGAAGACCCAGGACTAGGTGGAGGGATCTGTTTCTCCAACCTGGCCTGGGGACGCCTCGGGATCCCCCAGTTGGAGGTGATTAATGTGGCTCAGGAAAGGGAAGTTTGGGGTCCCCTACTGGAGCTGCTGCCCTCGCGACCCGACACTGGATAAGCAGATGAAGATGGATGGATGGATGGTCTTGACAAAAATGTAGATTAGTTTTGGTTAAATTTAAGTAATTACATTTTTGTTAGTTTAAGCCAACAAATAATAAAGACCTTCTAATCTAGTGCTAACTTACTTTTCTGTGGATGTCAGTTTTTAAGCCACAAACAAGGCCAAAAAGTGCCCTGCAAAACTGGAGATGTCTTTTGCTTTGTGATTTGTTGTTGATAACTTGCGGCCCCTATACCAGCTGGTTAAAAGGAGTGAGGACTCAGCAGTCAATGATGACTGTGAGTGAGTGGGGGTGGGGTTGCCCCAAGACATTACAGAATAAATGGGTTCTGGAACTTAACATGAAACTATATTGATATAAACTGTATGGTCTCATCCCATATCTCATTTAAAAATATATCGATAAAAAGTTAAAAAAACACTTAAAAGTGTATATACTGCCCAGCCCTACCGGCAGTACACAAACAACAACAAACAAATCATCCAGCAGGTATGGATAAATGACATTAACCAGATAACATACAAGATTCAACTGTCTGCCAGTTTAAGATGATGAAATGTTTTCAAAGTTGGTGGTACTTCTGTGTTCCTTCTGCAGCTTTGTCGTTCCATATATCCATCCACACTTTCCTGGCCGGCCCCCTGTCTTTCCTCATGACATCATCCTTTGCCACTTTGGATCCTGTTACCAGACCCCGGTCCTCCTCCCCTGAGGAGACTGCAATGTCTCTCCGTCTGCGCTTAGCGGATACTGCCACAATGTTGTATGCTTAATCAACCAAGGGTAGTCCCTTTGACCCATGACCCCTTTAAAAGGTTTAAGAAGCTAAGAATAACAAATAAAAGGCCCGTAAAGAAGTACATTACTTACTCTTGCGTCTTAGTATTTTGGCTTGGTTCAGTCTACAGATTGTGACCCCTTTGACCATATAAATTAGTAAAGAGAGCCTGAATGTGTCGCTAATAACTTCACCTCTTTTCTTGAAATACTCTACAGAGCTTTTAAATGCATGTAGCATATTGATAAAACAGCTAATGCACTACTGCATTGATCCCAAGTGTAATATACATAGTTTTGCAGATCCCATCTTCGGCTCCTGCTCTCCCTCCACCCTCAGAATATACTCAACATCTGTGTGTTGAACTTACAAGATCCGCCATAAAATGCCTCTGAGCAGTTCCTCTGTCTGGCTTGACCAAAAGCTTCTGTGAGTTTATTGACATCCTGCCTTAAGAGCGAATAAAGGGCTCAGAAGCTACAGTCTCTGCATGGAGACAGGCAGACTGCAGACAGCCCCTGGTCACAGCTTACAAGTAATCCTCCACAGCAGAAATTATGGTGAACACACATTCTGACTGTATGACTCCGATTACTTTTTTGTTTGTAAAACTGCAACAAATTGCTCTGACGTGACTTTGTTGAAGACACTGTAATGCAGAGCACAGCAAAGCACAGCAAAGCACAGTTTACAGCAAGCTAGAGTTCCAGGTCAGTTTTGGAGATACTGTTAATTGTAAATTTATGGATGGACATGAAATCACACACACACACACACAGCAACCAAGATATAGATCCCTGTTCTTTTTTCCAAAACTCTATAGCCAAATGTAATGACTAAAGTAGATAAATCAGACAGCCTCTGTTGACTGCCTGTTATTTCTCCACCTGTTAAAACGTCTCTGGCTCAGCTGAATCATTAACAGAAGAATAGAAGTCCTTTAGTTTCTGTCCATGTCACTCAGTAATGTGGACAACCACAAAGCATACAGCAGAGTTTTAGGTCTAGTAGAGGCCTGATCCATTGAATGAGGCTCCCTATTATGGGTCCATTTAAAGATATTTGTGAATCTTCATAGTGTTACTGATACAGTGAAATTGATTTAAAAAAAAAATCACACAATAGTAGTCTAGTTTTCTTAAACCTGTGAGAAGTGGGGCAGTGGGTGAAGTGTCTGTGGTCACTCACAATGGGCCAGCCCAGGACCTTATTCTTTAAGGTACAAATCCGTTCAGAAGTTATTTATGAGCTTCTAATGGCAGCACTTACACATAGCTTGGCCATAGCTAAAATCAGGTGACATTTCCTGCTGGATGATGATTATTTCTACACATGTAATCACTAGAAACCTTAATCTAACACCCGCCGGAAACATTGATGAGAGGAACAGTAACTCAATCACCCAGACCATGGTGATGTAATGTACATTTGAGTGTTTGTGCATGTATCACCACCTGTAGCACGCACACCGACGAACCGTCTCTCCAACAGTCAATAAAATGGCCCAGCCTGAGAACCAGGCATAGAGTTGCAACAAATGTAGGAAGAGGAGGAAGTGCTGAGTCGACACACTGTTGTATTGTTTTAGTGGAGAAATGTGATGACCGTACGCCTGTTTTTAATGAGCGGAACACAAAGCCTGGGAGCTGAATTTGCATGAAAGGCTTGGAAAGTAATCATGAAGCCCAGTGGGCGCTTTACATTTTTTCCATAGTATCTACTTTCAACACGTGTACAAAGAAAGAAATGGTGACATGACTTCATTTGGTGGAGTTAATTTATCACTTTGCTTTAGAAAACATCCTTTAGGCAATTTTATAACCCACACTATTGCTATCAGCACCTTCCATTTAGGTTTGTTCACCATGTGTTAAATGAAGTATGAGGTCACTCTGTAGGCATATGGATTGTGTCAGATTGTTAATGGGCTAGACTGTTGAGCTGATGTCATGATTTTAAATAGGAAAATGACAAGCTGTTAATCTCATTATCACATTCAGATCATTAAACAACATTTGGAGATAAACAGCAGCATTACTCACTGACAATTTAAACCAGAAACAGACTTATATCATAGCTACCGCTTGGCACAAGTTAAAGGGGCGATGATGGATCTACTGATATGCCCAACAGCATACTACCTTACATGGTAGACTAAGATCTTTTAAATCGGGTAGATGGTAAACTACCCACAGAATTCTTGGAATTCTGGTCTGAAAAGTGAAATGTGGAAAATAAATGGACAGTTCCAGATCTTGAAGTTTAGCAGTTTGGAAAGTCTGGAAAAGGTATTAAAAATACTGTTGTCCTTCACTGGCATGCAGCACATGCAACATGCTGCTGTCATTAGGTGTATTTTGATATTTCCTGTTGTGTCTGTTTAGTTGATTGTAACATTGTCCTACCGTAACTATCAACATTCTGTACTCTGGACTGAGAAGGATCAAGTAAGTCAGTAAATCCAACCAAAAACATTCTGTTAAAGACTGAGTGTGGACTCAGAAATTAGAGAATGTTTAGGAACTCTAGGAAAGTCAGGAATAATAAATCACCCCAACACTGACGTGTCAGTCGTCTGAGGTGGGGTCAGCAGCGGGGTTAAACATGAGGCCTCCTGGTGGTTTAGGGCTTTGAGATGTGTACCGTGTAAATGCAGTGTTCATGGTTTGATTCCAGCTAGGAGCCTTTGTCATATTATGGCCTCGTGTCTCTTCATGCTGTCAAACTATCAAATCAAAAAAGAAAATGGCATGAAATGTCATGAAGGTCCATTTATGTTCTGGAACTGCTTTAACTTGGTAGTTGTTTTAGGGGGAAAAAAAAGGTAATTTGAACATCAACAATTCCAGGACAATCTCCTTCTGCAGATGAATATCATGTGATATGATCAAATGCTTCATGTTTTATGCTGCCAAATTAACCTGGTAGTGAGCAGTTTTTTCACTGCTGTTTCCGGGGTCAAAAATGACCTTAGAATCTCAGTTTTGCTAAGGTTTGGATCTGAGTTGAGATTAGAGACTCCCCTTGCTGATTATAAATAAGTGCTCAGATTTCTATCTAAATTAAAGACTGAAACTACACAAACAGCTGTACAACTGAGTATATTAGGGCAACAATCATGAGCAGTCAGGCAGGTTTTAAAGTACCATGCTTTGTTATTTGTGATTGAACGAAGACAAACTTTTCATTTTCATTACAGTAGTTTTCAAAGTGAAATGAAACCAATGTGTAAAATGTTGATTAAAAGGTGGGGGAAAAACATGAAAATAAAACTATTAAGCATTATTTATCCTTTTAGTGTAAAGCTCCCTCCATCTAGCTGTCTGCCCACCTGTCATTCACATTAAAGTAAGTGACTTTCTGAGGACACTTGAGCTGTTTGTAACACACACACACACACACACACACACACACCAAGCATCTTGTTTGTGTCTGAAGTTACTAAGCTGTTTCTGTTTAGTCTGGCCTTTAGGATAACCCTGAATAGAACTCTGGAACAGAAACAACAGCTGTAATAAATATAACTAAATGTTTTGTTCTATTAAAACTGAGTATTCATGCTTTTTATATTGCCAATGATTTAATGTGATGATTTTATTCCACAGGCATGGTCAATAGTTTTGTCACCTTGCTTCCCAGAAAATATGTTAATTTGTCTGCAGTGAAAATGACCACATTATTTCACTCTGGAAATGTTGGAAGTGCATTGCAACACTTTTATTCCTAGAATGTTTATTTGGCTTTTAAGTTTTACTATCTTCAGCACTATCACATTAAATGTATTATTATCTTTTTAAAATCCAAAGCCTTATTATCACTGTAGAGCAGCTTTGAGAGAAATTTAGATTTTTATGGTTATTGTTACTACTTCATCAAGCCTGTCAAGTTCATCTGGCAGTTACACAGCCCTTTAAATGAAAAGGGTGAGTTAATGCAATTTGCCAGTATATTTGGTGAAATATGTTAAAATGCATACAAATCATTAAAATATTGAGTTAAGTTTTTTAAGCTGCAGTCAAGACAAGACTAAGAGAATACAAATATTTTCCTATGAAATTGAGTCATACATGCTCTGGAAAGGCCTGCTGTCTGTCTGCAGCAGGTATTTCAATCTACTGTTTAAGTCCTGACACAATAATGACATCAGCACGGACGCGTTTCATAACTCTTCTGCATTCTGACAGGGATGGCAGGAATTTAGGACAAGAGTCCTTGGCTGAATGACAGAAATAGACTCATGGGACTAAATGAGACTGAAGCAAAAGAGTAACAGGATTACTATTATTATCTCTAAAAAGTAATGACAGCTTTATCCAAAGTGAAAACCTTTGTTATGTTTAATAATAATACAATAACAATTTACACTCTATTGCTATTACACATATTACACAGAGGCCTGAATTACACACACATGCTCAGTAAAAACACATGCACTGATGGAGAGATGTCAGAGTGAGGGGGCTGCCCATGGAAAGTCGCCCCTGAGCAGTTGGGGGTTCGGTGCCTTGCTCAAAAGCACCTTGGCAGTGCCCAGGAGGTAAACTGGCACCTCTCCAGCTGCCAGTCCACCACCATACTTTGATCCGGATGTGGACTTTAACCAGCGACCCTCCGGTTCCCAACCCAACTCCCTACGGACTGAGCTACTGCCACCCAACTGCACTGCGCCACTTCCTGTATATACAAAGACATTCATCATCCTTTAGATATTAAGACATACAGGGAAGACTGATCTCAATACCATTCCTCTTGGCAAGCCTTACTCCTTGAGAACAAGTCATATATTATAGTATAACATCACAGGACAGTGAACTTGAATATTTCCCCTTCTGTTCTGTTTCTTTACTGTATTATGGTGGCCCTCATTCTGGCCCTCTGGGGCCTGGTGGTCTACTGACTTTCATAGCGCTTCAGCGCTCAAGTGGCATAACGACTTGGCCGGGAAGAACATTCACCTGGGTGTTCCCCCAAAAAGCAAATGCTGATTTTGTGATTACTGTTAATTCGGCAAATGTGTGGCCCCTGAGAGCTGTGAATAACCCATTTTATGTAGTGTAAACTATATAGTGGGCTCATGTTGGGCCATGTATCTCTCTGTGGGTTTGTAAAAGTTTTGCAGGATGTTAACATAGTCCAACGCTATTCTGGCATATGTGACAAACAATTATATCAAAGAGTAGCGGAGAATGATAATTTGACTGATTTACAAGACAGTATTTAAAGAATGTATTGCCCCTGACGCTGATAACATCTGTAACGGCCTCTGTGTGATCCAGTGAGGCCACGCTGTGGGTGATACCTCACTGGCATTAATTATCTCTTTGTCCTGAATTGATTACAGATTTGGTGCAGCTTTGAGCTGTGAGCGGGTACGCCTGCTACGACTGCACGCTCTCTTGACTGCAATCCAGAGATCAACCACAGCCTGATCACCCCCACCACATCTTGCTTTGAGTTTATTTAAGTTACAGAGACACAGATATATGTTTAGTTTATTCTTTTGTTAAATAAATCACTTTTTTATCATCATTTACGCTGCCTTGTTCCCTCTTTTGTCATGACCTTGAGCCAGGTTGTGACACATCTCAGCTAGTCAGGGTAAATTTAAGTGAAACTGTCCTTTGTCATTAGAACCCATGTTTCAGTTTTACTGCTCGTCAATGGGCATAGAAGCTGACAGTGTGACTCACGAGAGACAAAACACAAATATCTGCCCCCCCCTCAGATGCACCCTCCATGACAAGCTCATTGGCATTAGCCATGTGGTTTGAAGTGGAAAAAATGGCTCTGAATCAGTACCACAAATCAGAGGCCAGCTATAGTTTTGATCCAGCAATCGCTAGTATGTATGTGCTCATACCCATACAAACCTCTCAGACAGAGCTTTCTGGTTTATGTTCTCATCAATGCGTGCAGCTAGAGAGGGAACGAAAGACTAGAGAAATAGTTGAGGGAGTGAGGCTATCCAATTAAGCAATTACAAGCTTTGGGCCCCAGATTTTCCATGAGTTAATCTCAACAGCTTCTGGAGTTCACCATGGAGGCCCCACAGCGTCGCCTGGGAAGAGGCCTGAGACAGGGAAATGACAGTTTCTAATACAGATGAATGTCCATCTTCCACTGCCCCCAGGGTTTGATGCTCAAGGCGTCCATTATACAGTGCATCAAAGGAAGTCTAGACCGCTTAAACATGGAGGAAAAATGGTGGTCTATCAATCTCCTATCTTCTATCTTTTCAAGCCTCACGTTTTTCTCCCATACATTCACTTTTATTTTCATCCACATTCTTTCTTCCCTTCTAGTTTTCTGCAACTGGAGCAGTAATTTACTGTCTCTCTCTAAGAAATGTCTGCAGAAGTTACCTAGATGGGACTGAAAAGGGCTGGGCTTTAGGTGTGGGCAGGCTGGAATACAGCCTTTCTGGGCAGGGTCATGCAAGACTTGGCATGACTACCCGTTCTACAGTGTGCAGGCTGCAGCCCGCATGGCATTGAACTATATTTCATGCCAGACTCTACAAAGAGGAAGATCATGTCTGTTGCTGCTCACCTCTACTTGATGTTTTCTGCATATGCTGGCTCCCCCAACGTGGAGGGAGCGGCTGTAAAATCTATTTAGGTCAGAGCTATTACATTTCAACCCTTGTTTCCTGCCTCAGCAGGGAACAAAACTGAACAAAGCTGAATGGGGTTCAGGGTACCTTGACTCCATTTGTCTCCATCCAGTAGATGTTCCTGTCTTATGTATGGCCAACACCTCTAAACCTCTAACATGTATCAATTTTGCTTAATTCCTAAGCAAAATAGGGAAAATTGACACTGTGTTGTTCTGTTAGAGTGTTATACCAGATAATTTTTTTGGTCAACTTCTGGAAATTCCTTCTACACTGTTATCCCAAATTAGTTGACTTCACTAGAAATTTGCGTGGAAACCCGTTGCCTTAAACCATGTAAGTTTTTACACAAGGTAAAACTGAACAGGTCAAGTTGTATTAACACAGAGTGTCAAAGTAACTAGTTACTTTCAAGTAAATTTTTAAATGCTCAAATGTGACCCCACTTCCACCCCCCTTTAACAGAACTTAATACATGTGCATGTTCAATTATTTATGATAAATCTTATTATAATGAAACGAACACTTAATACAATACATTATTAACAGAAACAATGTACATAAAGTATTTTAATGTTGCTGTGGGACAAAGTGAGACTAGCCAACAATCAAATGCCATGTATGTAGCTATTATGTTTATATAGTGGATTGATATAAATAACAATAGATGTTTTGGAACTTTTGATAATTATTGCCCCTCATTTGGCCTCGCCATCACCGTCTCTTATGGACTGTGTTGTGTTGTTTGTTGTTGTGTTGTTTGTTGTGTGTCCGACTATGCGTGCTTTCAAACACCCGCCCAACACTACCTCTGATTGGCTTACCATGAAATTTTACTCAACCTCAACCAATCGACCGCATTTATCTGCTTGTCTTGTGCACTGCCCACTAATAACGGAAGAACAGTAAAAAAGTATTTGCCTTTTGGCATAGAGATCTAGCTGGTCTGATGAAAAAAACAGCTTTAATTATGGTAACCGCAGTAACTGCGTTAAGATTGGAAGAGTAATCAATTAGATATCAATTATATCAAGTGATGACCTCTTCTGAAGAGCTCTTTTGAGAACAGAAAGTGCATGGAGGAGGGTGAAGGTGGTGCACAATCACAGAAGGCTTGTATCATGTGGATGTGCAGACATTTAAATGGAATTCCTCAGGGTGGAGACATGGCACATGTCTCGCAAACAGGAATCCAGCCAGCAGTGCACACATGTTAGCAAAATGACAGTAAATCATGACAAGGCATGAAAACACAATCAACAAATGATAGATTGACTCACGTTAACTAATGAAGACGCACACAGGATGCATTGGAGTGCCATCAGAGCGTTCAAATGATGAGCCAAAGGATTAACAATCAATTTATAGGCAACAGGTGAGATGGACATGATCAGGTGGCAGGTGGCAAAAGTATCCTTGAAAGCGCGAAATGGAATGGAAAGGAAATGGAATGACAGGAGTCTTTTCATTGCCGCCCCGGAATTGGGATCAATTCCTCTTGGGAAAAAAAGCTCTGGAAGCACCATCAGAGTGGCACTGGTCTAGTGTAAATCCGTCTGCCAACTTGGATGTCGCGGACCGGACATGCCCATCTCTACTGGTTGTGATGGCTGTGACATGCCCTGTTGGCCAAGAGGCCCGAGGCAGTTGTGTGTCACAGATCAGAACAGTCTTCCCTACTTCCAGATTCTGGACTTTGCTCAGCCACATTTTGGTTAGCCAAAATCTGGCTATGACACCACTTCCTTTGCCCAAGGAGCTTACTGTTGATAAATATAGCTTGTGGCAGAGAGGCATCCCACAGCCCCATTAGGAGAAAATTGGGATTGACCGGATCAGGATCAGCAGTGTTTGAGTAGTCACTCCAAAGGATGTTTTGGGCCAATGACAAGGTAAGTTCAGACCCCAAGGTGGTGGCCTCCTGGGCCCCTATATGGCATCACTCAGTTTGAGTCAGGGTACTGACAAATGTCCCTTTGCTTACACTCTGGAGTTGGCCATGATCAAAGCCACATGAATGAGATTTTGGTTGCCATGGACACGCAAGTAAACCACAGCACCATAGGCCTGTTCCGCAGCATCACAGAAGACATGAAGCTCTCAGTATACACCCAACTGGTCCGCTCAAGGCGCACATAACAACAAGGCAGTCTGATGCTTGGGAGGTCAGACAGTTCATGTTCCCACTTCAGCCACTGATCAGCGTTCAGACAGAGATATGGTGTCATTCCAGCCTTGTTTGGTTTTCCACAAGTCCTGTATGAGCACTTTGCCCCAGATGGTCTAAGATAAGATGTACCCTAATGGGTCATATTGACTGGCAAGAGTGCGGTAGATGAAACAGTGTGGGAATCCTAATTGGCGTCACCTGGTGTTTATATCCCAGGCTATCAGGAAGGAAGCTCCAACGCAAGGTGGATTCTTGAGGATCAACGCCCACTTCAGAGAGCCAAAAGTCAGTGCTCACAGATGTAGCCTCAGGAGGAGGTGTTTTACCACACTAGAGTCTTTACTCGCCCACTGACATATTTTGAATCCCCTTTGGGACAGTGTGGCACAAAGTTTGTCCAGCAGGGCTTTGGCTGTGGCTGACGTGTTGAAGCTTTGCAGGCAATTATCATCATAGAAAGCTCTGAACTCTAAGTTCAACACGTCATGGTCACTCTTTGGGTGCTCCTTCACATGACCCTGCAGAGTGTAAATGGTGCAACAAGGGCTAAAAGTTCTGCTGAAAGGTAACACTTGGCACTCGTAGGTCTTTGGGTGAGTTGCCTGAGCCATAGCTTGCCAGAGAAACCTGAGTAGTGGCCTGTCAGCAGGGAGTAAGTGAATTGGTGGAACATAGATTTTATGTCACCACTGATGGCCAGACTATGTTCATGGAAACGGAGGAGCACGCCAAAGAAGAGAGGGACCGTGAGTTGGACCAGGAAGAAGGCTACAATTCAAGTTGAGACCATGCCGTTAGCAGTTAAACACCAGTCAATGTTTCCCACTGGCTTGTTTGATAACATGATGTGGCCAAGCCAAGATTCTGACCTTGGCTGTTCATGTTTGGGATCCACCTCCTTAATGTACTCCATATCAATGAGCTTCAGGACCTCCTGGTTGTAGATCTCAATTAGCTCTCAGTCTGTCTTGAGTCTGCGCTCGGTTTCACAGAGCAATGGCAACAAGGTATGGACTGAGGAGAATAACTGTGGACTGTTGGGTTCTCTAAGCAGTGGGGTAACATGCTGTTCTTTGGGCAGTCTTAGTCTCAAGCTGTTCCAGGCAATACTGATCTTGTTTAGATCAGGTTACTTCCTTCACTTTATGGTGTGGAAAGGAATCCAGGCTCCACAGTCTCTCCACATTCTCCATCAAATCGGCAGTAGCTGGGCAGGATATATGGTCACAGAAAGTGAACAAGGCTTGTGCATCCGAAGTGGGAGATCGAGGTAAGGTATTGGCTGGGCCTTGAACGGCCCATCCAAAGGGCAGTATGGACGGCTATGGGTCCCCTATAAGGTCCAATGCAGACAGGCTCTTTGGGCAATAACAAGTGGGAATGATCCAAGCCTATTAGGATTCATGGCCGAGCATGGACAAAGTCCTGTAAGGGTAAGCCTCACAAGTGGGAACACTCCCTCTGCAGGTCATTGGCATGACAAAAATGCTCAACCAAGTTGAGGACTGGGGCAGTAAAGGCATTGCATATAGGGAGCCTAATCTTCTTCTTCTTCTTCTTCTGGCTCACAAGGGAGATATGAAAGGAGATGGCCTCAACCCTTACAGGAATTACTTCATGCCGCACAGTTCTGAGATTGAGGATCTCTCCTGTTCCTTTAAGTTGCAGCTAGGACACTGCCGAGGTCAGAATGATTGTTCTCTCTGAGCCATCATTGAGAATGGCATACGTCTGCAGCCTCTGTTGGCCATTGTTTAGGAAGACCGGAACTACCTTCAACATCACACGGGGAGATAGATTTGGCTGATTGATGTACAGCGTGTCTTCAGTGCAGGGTGCACGGCCAAGCATTGAGAATGTCTGCTTTAGCCAAGTTCTCAGGGTGTTGTGGATGTGTGGATTGTAATTTTCAATGTACTGTAATGCGTAGAAGGTTTGGCTCAGATAATTTAGTTATTAGTTTCCAATCTGTGAGACTGGGGATATTGTCACTGCCCAGACCCCATCAGTCCCCACCCGAGTCTTGGTCATGGTGCGACAAAATAAATGTAGAACACTCAATCAATAATGCAAAACTAAAACCCAGTTAAGATAAAAGCACACCCAAAACATTAACAGAACATTATTAAAACACACTTTAACTAGGACAGGAACAGATTAGAACCTATTTTTTTCCTTCAGCGCAAAACAGTTTTTTTTTATTTAACATCCTTAGTTGTCTTTGCTTACAGTCACTAGTGTTAAATTTCAGGGAATTGTGGACCCAAATGCAGAGATCCGGCAGGAGAAGTTTGAGTTTGAGGATTTAATAACAAAAAAAGGCAGAATTCCAACCAACAAGGTATCCAAAAAGCAGTAGACAATAACAACACAAGGAGTCCAAAGGAAGCAGGCAGAAACGAATGTCCAAAAGGATGACAAAACAAAAAGAACAGGATATAAGCAAAAACAGGAGCACAGAGGCTGGAACAAACTCACAGGGAAGAAAGACTGCAGGAAGAGTCCAAATGCCGGCACAGACACTGAACACACAGAAAGGAACAAACAAAAATTATCTGACAAGAAACAAAGGGTACACAGACATTAAAAATACACTGGTAAATGAGGTAACAAGAGGCAGGGCTCAAGGGCTGCAAACAGGTGTGTGTGTGGGGGGGGGGACCAAAAGTCCATGGGGCTAGAAGGCAGGGGGCCATGGAACTCGGGGAATGGAGGGCACTAAGGAACAGGGAACAGTGGGCACTCAAGAGCAGTGGGACCTGGGAACTAGGGACAGAGGGCACCCTGGAACAGGGGACAGTGGGCACTGGGGACAGTGGGACCAGGGACCTGGTGACAGAGACAGACACAATGACAGGGACAGAGGTAGAGGAAAGAGACCGGGCTGCAGGCGTTGCGTCGGGTGACTGGGCTGCCCTACACTTGGAACCATGTCTATTTCTGGAGGAAGGTGACAATTCAGCTGGGCTGAACTTAGGGGACAGGTCAGCTGGGCTGGAGTCGGGGGACAAGTCAGCTGGGTTGGAGTCGGGGGATGGGTTGGCTGGACTGGATTCAGGCGACGGGTAAGCCTGGAAATTACATCATAAATATAACATCCTATCTTTAAGTTTTCTCAGACAAGTGATTTACAGCCAAGTATACAATGTGTCACATAACAAATCATCACTTACCGTAATTTGTCACGATAAAGAATACAGTCATGGATATATTGTGCCCATGCATTGGACTGTAATGATTTCCATCTTACTTATTCCAAGTGAAATATCCTTTCAATGTGTTCTCATGTGTGCATGTATTTATAAACAGTGTGCAGGGAATTAAATGGGTGTGCTGGACTGGACGTGTTGCCAGATACATAGGCAGCCACACAAAACCAGTGCTGGAGAACATCCATGGCAACAGATGACCGAAGGGCCTCATGTGGACTTCAGATGTCTGAAGAGAGCTGCTACACATTGAAAATTCCACAGAGTAAAAACAATAATTCAACATCAGCAGACACTGCAGCAGCTTGACAGTGTATGGTATGGTACGGCTGACAGTTGGATGAAAAGACTTCAGCAGACAGGTCACTTCAGACATGGATGATGAGGGCACAGAGAGGTTACAGTTCTATTGTAAACCTAGGACCATCCGTCCTGAGAACAGAGAGATTGATTGTCTTAATTTAAGTGCAGAGTCTTTGTTAACACAAAAGAGCTTGAGATTAAGAGTCTGAATACATGATGGTGCTAAGGTGACGTCTACAGCTACAGTGTGATAAGTACTCCATAATGTACTTTTCTTTTTCTTTTGTGCTCTGAAGGTGGAGAACGTGACAATAAGACCCCAGGAAGTCGCCCCCTGACAAGAAATAGTTCAGCAAATAACCCCCCATAAAACAAAGCGTTTGCCACTTCCAGCCTGTAAGCTATAATAACCATTCTGGGAAATAAAGTGTACAGTATTTCCAAAAATGAAGAAGTCTTTAAACAATCATACCAATAGTTGTGCATGTTTTAGCCAATTTAATAGAAATCATGTTTACAATTTTACTATTCATTTTCAAAACATTGCTGCTGTGTTTTAGAAAACCATTTTTCCCCACTGTAATAATATTAATGTAGACTTGATGTTCGCTGCAATTGAGATTCAAGAGCCTATTAATTAATTTTACATGAATGGAAAACAATGGCTGCCTGGAAAAATAAGAAAACACAGACAGCAATGGAAAACCTTAGAGCAAGCATTCAAAAATAATCAGCAAAAAAAAGTGCAAACTACTTGCAAAAATGGTTTTCAATAGTCGTAGGTCATCTGTACTTTTTATTTTATTTTACATGTCACTAACATGCAACAGTCCATTTCTGAAGTAAACAATGACATACTGCTCACAAATCATGTTACCATGCATACTGTGTTTTAAGTAGATAACTGGACAGAGGTGTGTGGTGCAACAGTACTGACAAAACAGTGATTCAGAGCGTCTTGTTTTTGTACTGCAGCATACAGCGGCCCATTATCCCGTGCCTGGTTTCCTTCCAGCTAGTCACATATGTCATCCTGACAGACATTCCTGTTCTGTCTGTCTGCTGCCGCTAAAGCTCAGTCATCTCAAAATAGCTATGGGGGGGGTTGATTCAGCAGCAGATTGGATATGTTTCCCTGAGGTGTTTCATGTGCCAGCAACATCCACATGGGTGGAGTGCTTTACACTCTTCCATACAGTACATGTACATACAGATGCTGTCTGGAGCTAAAGTAAAGAAAAGATGACAAGGGAGCAGCACACCTTAAAGATAATCATCAACTCAGATTTGCAATTTCTTTACAACTTTATGGGTGTATGTTTGTATTTGCACATCTGGGGCTACACACCACATGCAGCCATTGCCAAAAAAAACAGCACCGTGTAGTATTTATCCTGCAAACATCCCAAACATTTTCTCACATTACTTTACCAGAAGGAATATGGGAAACATTGTTCTCACAAAAGCTATAGGGCATAATGGCAGCATGTTTGGCACTTAGGATCAGTCGGCACCTTCAACAAATACATTTTTGTGCTGCCCATAAAATACATTTTAATGGGGCTAAAAGGCAGAAAGGAGAGTATAAGGATTATGGAAATCATTACAGGCTCCATTAAGGTTGTGTAGACGCAACTGGATACACACTCTAGTTCACAATGCCAAAGACTGACACCAGCAGTCCGTTTTCTAGAAATGTCTTCTTTTCTTTCTGTTGCTTCTGGATGTCCGTCTGATTGTGAATGTGAAGAACTTGAATATCAGCTTGAGGAGATTGAATACATTGAATTAATTTCAAGCAATCTGATCATAGAAATGTTACATCTGAAAAGAACATACTGGTGAAGGGTACGTATGATCAGGATTTATGACCTGATGATAAAATATCACACATCTAAATGCCACTGCCAAATGCATATGGTTTAAACAAATATTTCCAACAATACCCAGTTACATATGCACCTACAAATACATCGCTCGTTATAGGCAATGGAGGGGCAACATTTTACACCTGGAAGAGTTAGTTTTGATTGTCTTGCGTGATACGCAGGGAGCTTCCCTATAACTCTCTCACTCACTACATGGCAGTAAAGTAGTTGCTCGCATCTAAGTAGCAAAATGGAAATATGATGCCTTTGAGTTTTATACCATCTGCCCTCCTGCAAAACTCCTTAAACTGTGTCAGGAAATATTTAGACAACAAGATCAGCTCTGTTGAAATCACAGGAAAGATGGGACTAGGTAGAAAAAAAGAAAGATAAACAGACTATTGCATAGTAGTATGTAAAATGTCCCATTACAAAACTCCTATGTATTGGCCCTCTGCAAAAACATGGTTTATTTCAAACTAAACATATTTAAAAGACATTATCAGAACTTTGTGCTTTCAATTATTTCAGGTCTCCCATGTTTCCTGTCACAAAGAATATGTAATTAGTGGTGGTGATGGCACAGTGGATATGATACATGCCGTTGGTGTGGGAAATCTGGGTTTGATTCCCACTGCGATACATCAACCAATGTGTCCCTGAGCAAGACACTTAACCCCTAGTTCCTCCAGAGGCGTGAAACTTCTGAAATACAGCAATTGTAAGTCGCTTTGGATAAAAGCATCAGCTAAATGACATGTAATGTAGAGGCATCAACACTGGCCTTTATGATCTTAAAAGAGGACTCCAGCAATTTAGTATTGCACATTCATAATGTCACGGAACATGCAAGAAACAGATTTGAAAAAGAATAGATGAAAGTCAGTGCAGCAAAATGTCCAGATATCCTGGATCCTACATTTCTCATGAGCCAACCAGTGTCATGTTTTTGTTTGGTTGGTAAATGCAGGTTTCACACGCCATATCCCAGTTTGTAAAGCAGGCTTTGGAAAGCTCCCCTGTAACTTCAGAGGACATAATAAAACTGTTTTGACAGGCTGAGCAGTTCTCCTTGCTATAAGTAAACTGAACTTGATGTGTAAAATTGTAACCATCTTGTAAAATCTATTTTCTTCTGATTTATGGTCAATTTTTCAGTACAATAATCAGCTGCATAGTTAGAAAGATAATTTCACAAAGTTTTGTGGCATCTTGTAAAATCAAAATGATATTCTTTTTCAATTTAAAAAAAACTACATTTTTATTCTAGCTGTTATAATATGAAATGTGATTGATGTATAGAAAGGCATGAAAATGAAGCCTATTTCTAATTCTCCAGAGAGGTCAGGAGTTAGGGTCAACAGCATCCCCAAAGCTGGTAGACACTTGGTGTATATTCCAATACCCATACTATTGCCGGGCCGCAAAAATATGTTATAAGTCCTAATACAAAGTATATCAAATGCACTATGCCAAAAATACCAGGATGTTGCATCCAGTTGCCTTTTCCAGCCTGCAAGCCTGCATGCTTTTCCAGCTATTGTGACCCACAATCCTCTGTGCAGTGGAAGATACATTACATCAACTGAGCTGCTGAGAGAGCACAGACAGATAGCAGCCTGAAAACAGCTCGTGGACAGCTCATTTAGAGTTCACACTACATACCGTGACAGATACAGTTGTGTTCAGAATAATAGCGGTGTGTTTCAAAAGTGAATAATGTTCAAAACCCTTAGAATAGCTTATAATTCCACAATAGAAACACTGCACATTCAATTCCAAATCAAAAACATGACCAGAATTGATCAAGTTTGTGTTATAACTTTACTGAAAGTGAAGAAAAAGGAATATTAGGCTGTTCAAAAAAATAGCAGAATTTGCATTTTTCTTTACAAACGCAAACATTTACTGTATAAACTGAAAAACGTCTCAAGGATTTGCTTTACTTTGAATCACTGCACTAACATTTAGTTGCATAACCGTTAATTCTGAGAACTGCTTCACATCTGTGTTGCATGGAGTCAACCAACTTTTGGCACCTGTGATCAGGTATTCCAGTCCAGGACGATTGAACTACATTTCACAATTCCTTTTGCATTACTGGGTTTTGCCTCAAAAACAGCATTTTTGATGTCACCCCACAAGTTTTCTATTGCTCGCTTACTGGTCTGTTTTGGGTTTTCAAAGGCATTTCCTCTTCAGCATAAGGCAACATGACCTCTTCAAGTATTTTGATGTATTGAAACTGATCCATCATCACTGGTATGCAATAAATAGGCCCAACACCACAGTATGAGAAACATACCAATAACATGATTTTGCACCACCATGCTTACTGTCTTCACAGCGTACTGTGGCTTGATTTCAGTGCATGGGGGTTGTCGGACAAATTGTCTGCAGCACCTAGACCCAAAAAGAACAATTTTGCTTTCATCAGTCCACAGAATGTTGCGCCATTTCTCCAGTCAAATTTCAACCTATTCAGTATATGTTTTTTTCCCCAGCAATGGAACTTTGCAGGGGCTTCTAGTTGATAGCTTTGCTTCACACCAGCATGCACAAAATTTGCTTCATTCCATCCTTAATTATGGGCCATAATTTACACCTGTTTCTTCACAGAATCCATCACCTCACTAATTGAACACAACACTGCTATTATTTTGAACATGCCCCTTTCAATTACAGATTCAATTACACAGAATGAGCAGCATGCATGCCATGACTGTTGGGTCTGTTGGTTTTCTATGACTCTACAACACTTACTAGTAAATTATTTGCCATATAGAAATATCAATTCTAACGGTATATGAGCAAGAGAGTCGTAATTCAAGGTGCAATGCTATGACAAAGTAGTATTTCACAATTGTATGCATACTGCATGCAACAGGCAACGTAAAAGTAGGGTTGCATGGTTTTATAAAATGTGATTAATGAACCAATGTCAGACAAAGAGACACAAAAGCCCATATCTTATGCAGAACACTCCATCTCCAGCGTGAATCAAGCATTTCCAGCAGTGTTCAGGTCCACCATTTAAGTGTTCATTATCATCGAGCCATACGTCAGTGGAATAACAGAGCAGAAGCATTTATTTTCTCAGCTCCCCTTCATTTATCAATCCTGTCTATCCTTGCTACTGCATGATCCCTCACGTCACGTGTTGAACTGCACGTCCTGTGTTTCCTCCATGTGGAGTAATCAAAGCAGTTGATCCAGAAGCTTAAGACAGTGTTTGGTTCCTAATCAGACTGCAGGAACTCCTGCTCTTTCTGTGGTTTAGACTCATAATGTCACATAATAATCCCATGTCAGTCAGATACGTCAGTGCAAACATATACACATGCTGCTTTCATAACCCCTGCTCTGCCTTCCACACACATAAACAATCTTCTTTTTTGTCTGTTCAACTCTGTCTTATGCCTGCATATAGTACAAACACACTCGCACATACGAGAGCAGTGGTGTGAACCTATTTCCACCTGTTTCTGATTACTCTAATTGGCCAGTGAGGGTTGAGGAAATGTGTGACAGCTGAATCTGGGGTAGCAAAACTGAGCCTGGTGAAAAATGAGTGGAAAACTAGAAGAGCGCCTAAGTGAGAGAGAAGTCATACCGGCATTAGGAGTCATGGTTTGCTCCCTTTGTGTGTGTGTGTAAGACCAGTTGTGTTTAGTCTGTATTCTAGTGTGAATCATTCATTCTCTTACTCTCTCTTTAACACACACACACACACACACACACACACACACACACACACACTACAACCACACACTTTTACACAACTGCAGACCCTGAATAACTTCCCAAGTGATGCCAACAGTGAGGCTGGATAAATGGAGCACAGAGGCGGCAAGTGAAGAAATCATCTTTAGCCAGACAGAATCAATCAATCACACTCCAGAGCTGGTACCGCCAAAGCTTTTCCCAATGATGCCCTTTCACCACAATGAAAATATTAATTAATTCTGTTGTACTGGACATCAATGGGGCTGGAAATGAGCTGAAGTGGTCATTCACTCACTTAGGAAGCACACTAGGTAGGCTATGGAAGTATAGCTGTGAAATGTAGGAGGATGAGACGAATAGTTATTCCAAATTTCATGGTAATCAATAGTGGTTTACACATTAACTGCAAAATCACAACCTCATGGTCACACTAGAGGAGGAAATTCAGAAACTTAGAAGGAAAGTCATAGGATCAAACCAAAGACCAAAGTCATTATTATTCTTTGTCTGTTTCTACATAGTGGTGCGACCAACCAACTGCCATTGCCATTCCGAGGGTAAATTTGTATTTTCACTGTTTGTTCAGTTGCCCATTTTACAGCTCAGTGACTGGAATGCTCAAGTTTAAGGAGCCATCCATGCAAGTGGATGATGTACAGTATATAATTCTGGATCTTCTTTGTGTGGCATTATGTGTCACTGGGCTTGTAGCAGCTCATACTTGCACAAATAACAGTAATACAGACACAAACATGTGACGTTGAAGTACCGCTGATCCATCAAAAGACAGTGACTCACACAGACATTTACCAGTCCATGCACACAGACACTATTAATCCAAACATAATCTTTCTTGGTGGTGACGAATAATGATCCAGACTCTTTGAGGTGGTATCGTCTCTACCTGAGAGGATCAAACCATAGCGATACGATCAGGTATGGATTCCCTCTAGTAGGATGACTGAGTGGACCTTCAGCTCTGCTTTGTTCCTCTGGAGTCCCCTCTTGTCTGAAATGGATTCGTCTGTCTGGGCCCGCCTGTGCAGGGTTACCAGGGGGTTGTATAAATACACACTCACTTTGGGTGGGATGGGGGCAAAGGGATTTTCAATGACTCGCACCGGTGAATGGAGCGTGCCTTGCCAAACAAATGCATCATCCTCCTTTCCCGATTGTTTAGGTAGCATCGGCAGGGAGTTGGGAGTTTTCCCTTCGATTACTCTTTGTTGTGGCTGCAACCCGCCGATTTATGTCACAATGCCATCTGCATTTGCTTTCCATATGATATGTTTGTTTGTTGTGATAGGGATTCTTTCCTACTGATGTCATCTAGAGCAGGGCCACTGGGAGCAATTTAGTATCTCTGTTTTTGGAATAAATTTTGCACTGAAATAATACACTTTAAATTTGCCAGAAGCACTTTTTAACCACATTATCTTACACTGCAGTTAGAAATGGAAACTATCAATTTATTATGCATTTCATCATTATAATACATCATATCAGTGTCATTACTGAGTAGTCTTACTAAAGCAACAAGGGTACTACACTTAAATATAAGCAGGGCTGACATATTTTACTTTTTGATAAAAATCCATTTGACACGAGAGATTTCTCTCAGTTATGCAATGCATCCACTTTTGAAGATTCATCTGCAACTCCTGCTGTTGTGAATTACATATTTGGACAAAACACTCACTGTCCATCTTGCCTCCTGTCACAGTGAGTCCAACAACAATATTGCATGTTTCTCTAATGGCTCCCACCAGTGGATGAAGCTCATAAATAATCATCTCTCTCACTTTGTTTATCCCATCTGCATCTCGTCGGTGATAGGTTTGTTGCCCACTTTATGGCTCTCACAGCCACACTGGCTTAAACAAATATTAATAAATGTCATCAGAATGAATGGAGCTTATTTATGAAAAATAGAGAAGTGATTTCAGCAAAATCTTCACTTTGAGAGATATTACATTTAGTCATTTTTAATCTCATGTTGATCTTCACAACTAGATGATGAAGTGGTGAAAGATAGAAGCTCTGTAAAGTCATAAATCTCTTTTCCCCATACACCTTTTCGCTAAGAAACTCAAAATACTTTCACCAAGCTCTCTGTCAGTTAAGGCAGTTGTCAACCATGTGATATAGAAAATGCATGACATCACCACCACTGTTTGCCCCTGATTGATGTCTGGTTTTGTGTTTTGATGTCCTGACCCACAACAAAACCATGGTTTGTAAGGTTCCTTTGTCATGAACTTCATGTGTGCAGTGTTATTCCAAAGCACAGTTAAATTAACCACCATTATTTACAGGCAATAAAGTCATTAAACAGCATACAGTACACGACTTACCTTTTTTAATTATGCCGTGCATCACATACACTCTGCGAAAATACATCAAAGTTTTGCTGGAACTTTTTAGAAGTGCATATTCTCCCTGACATGACACCCACTTCTTATATTATAATAGTATCAGCAAAGTTATCATTAAGTCAGAGTGTGCAGCCCAAAAGTATTTCTTGTTTCTGATAGTAAGCTACCACTTTATAAGGGCATGGGATATAACTTAAACGTTGAAACTGTCACCATTATGATAGCAATACTGCCATCTAGTGTTAGTGAGTCAGGCAACTGCAACTTCTCAGGTTTTTGTGAAACTAAGCACAAGGAAACTGCCAAGATACATTCAAAAACAGTGTACATTGCCATGAAAACTGTATGGAATTGTTAAATTTCTTCTTTGGGGTAACTGTGGCAGTGTAGGTGCTATATATCTATAATGTTTTTGTATAAGAGTATTCATTATCCCCATATTCTGGTGTGTATTAATGGTTAGAACAAGATGGCTATTTACGGTAATGTCTTGTAATAACAACCTTTGCGAGCACCGTGGGGACTAGCGGGGAGAATAAGCACAATACGATGTGGTTACATCTGGTCAAAATTTGGGATATTCCAAAATATTCACAGTAACTCAGTATCACTGTATCTGCCAAAGGTGAAGATTCAAACTGTCTTTAATTGTGTAACCTTTTCATGTCACAGTACTTTCGTCAGTTACCTTTATGGATGCATTCACTTTATTTTAAAGTAGGCAATATGGCAAGGAAGCAATTCTGGGAAATTTATTTAATTTAATTTAAGTTTAATTACAGTGGTGCTCATAAGTTTACATGCCCATGCTTAAGTTGACTAAAAGAGGAATAAAAAAATCATCTTTTGTAAATAGATCTAAATGCCTTAGTAAAAAAAAAAAAAAAAAAGGAAAAATCAAACCTTTTAAGGACACCAATTTCTTTGTGAATGAATAATGTATTGTAAATAAATAAATGTTCTTCCTTACCCCTATGTTAAATTCCTATAGGTATGGGATACTTTCCATAAAATCATCTCTCAATGCAAATCAAACCAGCTATTAGTCTAATTGAAATAAAACCATGCAAATCTCTATGTATGGTGAAGGGTAAGGAACTTTATCAGGATTCATAGTGTCCTGGATCCATGAAATAACTGGCCTTTATTAATAAAAATGTGCCTGCCTCTATGGGAATTTAACTTAGGGGTATGTATACTTATGCCCCCTGCATTTTAAGGATGAACATTTATTTATTTACAATATGTTATTGATTCACAAAGAAAATTGGTGTCCTTAAAAGTTTTTTTTTTAAATTAGGCATTAAGATCTATTTACAAAAGATTTTTTTTATTCCTCTGTTTAGTCAACTTAAGCATGGGCATGTAAACTTATGAGCACCACTGTATTTATTAGATTCAAATTAAGCCAAAGTTTAAGGGTTTTATATGTTTGTCTAAAGTACAGTAGGTATTTGCTTTTGGCGTAACAACTCATATTCTCAACCTCATTCCATGTCTGCATTTTGTCATGAGCAAAGAGCTTTATTGCCCCGAGCGTTATAAAACATCTTACACATACAAACCAGACATGCATTGCCATTAAAACACATCAAGAAAGTACATTTAAAGTAACAACAAACCCTCTCATCGCTGGAGGAGACTAAACTTTAATATTGTTGTTACCTCCAAAGTAAAATGCTGTCAGTGTGAAATAACTGATTGTTGATCATGTTCTGGTGAACATGGTGTGAAATGTTTATGTTGTACAAAATAAAATAAGCTACTGACCGAACACAGTAGGCTGAAATAATACACACATAGCATTCATATTTCATGATACGTCAGCAACATCAAACCTGATTACGCTCCGGTGATGACTTACATGTGCGAGTTCTCTCTGCGGGTCAGTCTGCATTCCTTTGGCTCAGAGTTTTGTGACGTGGCAGAGGGGACGGTAGACTCTATCTCACTTCAAATTACTTGACAGGGCATTTCCCTCCTTTGTGCCATTTTTACACCCAAACTCAGTCAGGTCTGGTTCACTCAAGCAGAACTGTTATATACCAACACAGTAAAAACATATTTAAGCCTGTAGAATAAAACTAATTTTAGCTTTTAAATATTTTCAGGCAGCTCAACAAGTTTGCATTTTTTCTGCCAAGGTGAAAACAACAGGACACATGTGGTACTGAGAAATAAATAATTTTAATTTGCTCTGCTGCCAACTGTACAGGTGTTCTTTATCAAACTTTTTTATTCCAGTCAACACATGGAATCATATGGAGAATGGCAGGTTTGTATGACCTAGGTAGAGACATTATTGTATTTGTTTTCTAGTTTCTAAAGACAGTATTTTCTCATTCTGTCCAAAAATAATACATAATGAATCACATAGCAAAGGTACGTGTACAAAGCAAAACAGCAGCATGGAAAACAGGCATCTAAATATTACAATCACTTGTCAAGGAATAAAAACATTAGAAATTGCATTCAGTGCATATAAATGTGTGTATGTGCTAAACATATACCATTAAGTCTAATTATATCTTATTTAATCTAAGTAGACTGCAATAAAAAAAATATCAGTGACTCCAAGAAATAAGCAAATTAAGCTGTAGGTGGCACTGCATAAAAGTGAGATAACAGCGGGAATACACCGTGATAGTGATTCCTGGCCTACAGCGATCACAGTTTTCACCACAGAAAAGCAGGAGTTCATGTTGTGCAGAGCATCCGAGTTGTACGTTCTAGTTGCTTTTCTCGCTGTGGGATGGGCAAAATAATCATATGGTATTATGATAATCAGTACATGACACTGTGTGTGTATATAACTGTTAAATCAAACTGGCCGGTATGTTTAGTGGTCTGGGCAAAGCAGACTTTGATTCACTGAAACTGTACTCACTGGGTTCATAGTAGTCGTAAACCTGCACGACAGAATCCTGTACGTGGGCCAATTTGTAGGCTCTGATGACTGGAAGTCTGATGCAGACCTCTGATTTGTTAAGCTGCAAATGGGACCAGAAAAGTGAATGTGGGGTGGAAAAACACAATATAGCATTTACTTATCTTTTTCTTTCATATCTTCTGAATATGTAGTATCTGACATAAGAAATCATTTTTCTTTTAATTTAAGAAACTTGTAGTGTGAGCTTTAAGAAGTCAGTGAGAAGTACACAAATAAGATGACATCACGTACTGATACAGATATCCTGTAGCTAGACTGCCCTTGTCAGTTAGCAACAAGGGTACTAGGTACTACAACCACCCTCATTTTATTTTCCTCCTCTAATGCACCTTAAATTGTACTTTGTTTCTAACTGTGGTTCTTTACAGACTCTTACGGCAGCTACCACCACTGTGGACACAGAGGTCATGTTCTCAGTATTTTTTTTTCTAGGAATGTGAGGGAGGAGTTTGCATTCAAAAAAGACACACAAATAACACGTAATGGGTTTTGATGGCTAGTTCTGATACTTTTAGATTACATGTAAACAGCCTTCATGAATAAAATAAAAATCTAATTCACAATTATATTCTTGGCAGACATCATTTAAACCATCATGTTGAAAAATAAATTGTGTGAGAGAAGAAAAACAAAGCATAAAGGATCAATTGAATGATTAAAAAAAAAGGTTTTAAAAAATCAGATTTGGTCTAGTCAAAAATGTCTTGAGCCCTGTTAATTGGGCTCCACCCAATTATATTGTTCTAGTTCTGGTTTGACAAAATAAAACTACAATGTAGCCCAACTTAACTTGTCATGCCTGACCATGAAATGACGATATGATGAAACACTTACTGAATCTAGGTAGAGGATGACTTTCGGGAAATATCTCCACCTTTTTGATAAGATCTTTTAAGGCGGCAGCTCCAGGAGAGAGACTGAAACCACTGAGCATGCCCACATCCATTATAACCATACCCGTATGAGATATCATCTGATTGTTCTTTAATCTAGAGAGGAAAAAAGCAAGATTAATATGTTTTTAGTCCCGTTTTGCAGGGTATCTTACATGCATGAAAACATAATACTGTAGGTCTAAGAGCCCTATCTTGCACCCGGCGCAGCGCAAAGCCTGACGCAAGTGTCTTCGCTAGTTTAAGACCTACGCAGTTGTCAATTTCCCATCCAGCACTTGTGTCATTTAAATATCAAATGTACCTGAGCCCATCTTTGCGCCCATGGGTGTGCTGGTCTAACAGGGAGTGAATGTTAATTGAATTCTTGGCGTATTGCTATCTTGAGGCAGTCTCTATCTTGAGAAGTGATCGCGCCATTGACCAACAAATATCTGGTCTAAAGTTAACAGCGCAACATTATTTAACAGCGAATTAGTAAAATGCGCCTAATCTTATGCACAGTGCGCACACACTATGCTGTTTACACACACACATGCAGAAGATTACATATAAAAATATTACGGTGCAAATCCACCATCATAATAGCAATGCGCCAAGGTATAAACGCGCCTCGCTTTCAAAGGGATTGGAGATGACATTCTGATTGGTTTATTGCATGTTACGCCCAAAACACACCTATGAGTTAATGAAGACACTAAGTACATCCCTTATGGACCATGCACCCGGTAAACGGACCCTTTTCCGCCGTCAAACTAGCAAAAGTGGATTAAGACACGCACCTGTGCCATGCGCTTCACGCCGTGCGCTTCGATTGTTAAAATAGGGCCCTATGTGTTGTACTTACCCCGTGCATATGGATAACAGCATGTGATTGTTGTCTCTTTCCTCAGTAACATTTACGTCTAAGTAAAAGCCTCCTCGTCTTGCTGGAGGTTCTGTGAAAAAGCTTTGCTCTCCAGGTTGTAAAAGATATTCATCTGGATGGATTCATGCAGTAAAAACTTAGATTAGGTGGTGAAGAGCTGAGGTTTCCTGTACTGTCTGATAGCACAGCAAAGATTATACAAGACTGGTCACACAAGCAGTATCTGGTACAGAAATTTCTCATGAAGCAAAAATTAAATAACGATTGAATCTCTGTATTTGTTTCAACATTAAAGTATTGAATCACGGAAGATTAAAAACGGGATATGTGGAGAGAGGATAGGATAAAGGAGAGTTAGGAAACGTCCACACCAGGTTATAATATTGAACTTAGTGAAAAAATTAACCTTTCACTAAAGTCCTCCTCCGAAGTATTAACACCAAATGCAGCCAGGACTTCAAGTGCAGCACAATTACACACAAAACAGAAACACTGTATAGCTGTACCTGGAATAATGCAAATCCTCTTCCTTCCATGTATATATTTAGGTTTAGATCTTTGTCAGCATTAATCTAAGAAATAAAGTAGAAAACATAGAAAGTCCAGGAGGAAAATACTCATTAGAGACACATGGTCTCTAGACATATCTTAATATATCAGGCATGCGAACAAGCATGGCATTCCACCAGGTCTATTACCTCTTGGCTCTGATACGTCAGATAGTTGGTGGAGTTAATGTGAAATAGTGATACAAACGAAGACCCTGGGGCAGATATGTTGAGCCTGAGGTCGATGGCATTGGAACCACTGAAGACAGAGAAACAAGCCAGAGCCTGGAGGGCCACTACCGTGTCCTGGGAAGAAACAGGGTAACAGGTCAAAATACCTGCATCTGGATCGCAGAATTGTGGGATATTTTTGTGGCTATTTTCACAATAAATTTTAAATGTACTTTGAACAAACAGGTCTTATTGTACTTCCTGCTGCATAGTTAAATATTAGTTTTTGGAGCAACAAAAGCAGGTGCACCTGTGTCGTTCCAAAGCCTCCTAGATGGTTTCTCTGCTCGCTTAACCATTTTAAGAGAGCAATGCCCTCCAACAAGTTGCCACTCCTACAAAGAGCCAGCAGCACGTAGGAGGCCATTTCGATCTGCGCTGAGTGCGGCTGCCCGTCATGTGACTCCAGGCCAGCTGAGGAAGTCCACATCATGACTTCATCTTTGGAACAAAATGACAGACAGTGTAATCAATATAAGCGTGTACACATACTGTCATTTTGCTGCACAATTAAAAACATTTATTCACACACAAAGTGCTGAAACATTGTTGTTTCTTGTTGCTGCTCTTGTTCTTCTTCTGGAAGAATCTGATCTTAGGAACTTTAAATTCTCAAATTTTGTTGTTTATATATATATATATATATATATATATATATATATATATATATATATATATACATACACACACACACACACACACACACACACACACACACACACACACACTGTATATATTCAGTATGTGTGTGTGTGTATATTTAATCCAAAGTTTGACATGTTTGTTTTACCACTTAGCATCACATATCTTTCTGATAAGTCAAAATGGAACAAAACATGTCCAGGAGATTTCCATAGGCATAATGCACCTGTCTGTGGTATCAACCAATAAACAAAAAAAACAACAACAACAACAAGACAAATAAGGCATTAAAGTAGATATGTGACTTTTGCACATTCCTGAACATAAAACAAATGTTACTAAATTACCTCTGTAGTCAGCTCTCCTGCTGAGCTCAGTCAGGGCAGTGTCAGCCACAGGACTATTGGCCAGAGCTAAAGCATAGGCCACCAGACACAGACTGTAGTTACTGACCCCGCCACTGGTCACATGTTTCTCCAGGTACTTCTGGGCCAGGGACACATTCCCTCGGTACTTATCCTTCACACAGAGGAACCAGGCAAAAGAGCATGACTGTCAACTGACTTTTTCCATCATCAACTTACACAAGTCCCCTAACTCACCACATAGCTCTCGTCCTCCAGCAGGGTTATGAGTACATAGGCAGTGAGTGCCACTGGACCATTATCCAGTCCTCCCTGCATCTCTGTGTGGATCAAAGGGCCCACTTCACTGAACTCTCCTTGGGGCCCCTGGTGTTTCAAGAGCCAAGTCATAGCCCTGGTCAGGACGCTCTGGTCTATCTGCATGTAGAGCTGAGCCTGGAAAAAACACCTCAGCACGAAGGCTGTCAACCTGGGACCACAGAAAGGAAAAAAAGCATTAAAGCAAGAGAAATGAAAGCCCTTTTAATTAGGGATAGACCAATTATTGGCTCTTGCCGATTATCAGGCCATTTTTGGCAGTTTGCAGATTATCAGTATCTGCATTTTATTTGCCTACAACCAATAAAGTTAATTAATTAAAAAGTGGGCTACTTTGGCTCCACTACTGTGTATGTCCCTCTGCTTCTGAGTCTGACTTGTGCTACGTTTACACATGGCCAGCTATTTTCATAAATGGACATTTCATCCTCTCTGTTTTCATTGTGCACAGCTGTCAGTTTTCAGGAAAGTTTTAGTTTACACATACCTGTTTGCCGTCAATGCCTTCAAGAACATGCCAAACCTGTAGGTGGCAGTGTAACGAGCTCAAGCCCACGTAAGCCAATCAGAATCCCGAAAATCCCGAACAACTAATCACTTCCTTTCTCTTCTCTTCCTCAGCTGCCTAAACCTCCATTTGTCTGTTTACATGCAGACGTGCAAACAAAGTTTTCCAGAATCCCCACTCAGTCTGGAGTATTTTTAGAAATAATCGTTTTCAGAGGCGAATTCTCCGTTTGCGTGTAAACAGGGATACAAATAAGGCAAATGTCTGTTTTTCAAAATAACCATGCACGTGTAAACGGGTATTAGTAGTGATGGGCAAATGAAGCTTTGGTAAAGCACTGAACCACTTAGAGGAATTGTTTTGAAAATGGGTTCATTACTAGAAGCTTCAGTAACAGCGACCTCGCCTGGTGAAGTGCCGAGGCTGCATCTAAATTATCACGACAAGATAGTGCAGGAAGCTTTTAGACTAGTGACACACATATCCTAACAATGGGATATTATTCTTTTTAAAATAAAGATTGATGAATTTGTGTATTGTATTATTGGGTATTGGGGAGAGAGTACTTGGGGAAACAGAGGATGTGCTGGGAAAATATGGCACAAGTTGAGTGTGCTTGTGTAACTATAGCCAGGGGGTATGTGGGACAGGGAACACTATTTTTTCCAAACTTTTTAGACTAAGCCTGTTTCTTTTTTTGCCCACAACCTCTCCACATTTAGAGAAAATTCATTCAGAGGGAACAGATGACGCCAGCTTGCATAAAAACAGTTTTGCCAGTTGCAGTGGCAGCACCTAACTGGTTCCTGTGTGGTGGTGGCGCTGCAAACTATTCAGCTGACTCATTCAGAGAATGAAGCAGTTGCTGCTTTGGACATTATGTGTCAAGTGTTTTTTCCGTACCAAAAGAAAACTTAGTAGTGGTTCAAATGGAATTGTAGTTAATGGTTACGTATCGAAGCTTCAGTGTCAGACTGCCATCACCAGGTATTAGTGTCCCGTCAACACTATCTGACTATCTTTTACTGTGTATTATGTTGAAAGTTTCTAATTTTATTAAATAGTTGCTTAAAGCATTTAAATAAAGTTTTGTTTTGAAGTTTGTAACATTCCACAATCTTACTTTTGACTTAAAGATTTTCATTAACTGCTAATAATCGGTATCGGCCTTGAAGCAATAGTATTGGTTGACCCCTACTTTTAACCCTCTAAAATAATAAATGTACTCAATTTATTTAACACAACTGACTATTTGCAAAAATTCCTTCAATGAGTGTACCATTACCATTACACTGGTGACCTACCATGTGCTACCAGAGGGGTCGCCGTCTCCAAAAGCACTGAATGATCCATTATCTTCTTGGTAGGACAGTTGTCTCTGATACCCTTACAGCAGAAAATAGAGCAACTTAATACAATAAAGCATCTTTATAAAAACTATTACATCTAAGGAGCACATGAAATAACCTTCTCCATACATTTACTGTAAGGCGGTGACACATGTAAAGGCCGCTTACCTTCCATTATGTTGTCCAGAGCCCTGCTCCTGATCTCCTTATTGTCCTGGATTGACTTGTCCAGGTACTGGAGAACATAAATACTTGGAGCAAAGTGGATCATGTTCTGCTCCCCACAACCAAGAGGCATCTGAACCAGAGAATCCAAGTTGCTAATAGACAAGGCCAAGATATCACCTGTGTAAAACAACACAGAAATAGTAGGTGGAGAATTTAATTTAACTGTTGCACAACATGTTCTGTGAATATTTATTACTTTTGCCACCTTTCCCATACTAATATTCGGTATCTTAAAGTAACACTGTATGGAAGAATGGAGAACTATAGAACCATCACAGACCAAAAACCACACAGGAGACAAAAACTCCATCGTGCACATTTGCTTGTTGTTTAATAAAGCTCACTATCACAACAAGTACAAACCACAAATTTGGCTCCAACTGAGGAAAATACTTAGGCTTGGCTTTCTATCCTGACAAATGCTCAACATCCCTCAATCTGAATGGAGCCAAGCCAAACAGCCATTCAGAATCTGCGAGCCATAAACATTCCTGTTTGATGGCCATACTTTCCAGTTGTTCAAAATTCCGTACCTAAATGTGTTCAGGACATATACCCAAGCTCATAATCATAACACAAAGGAATGCAGGCACATACTGTATTACAAACGGAGGGCACTTAGATAGAACTGCCACTGGCACAAAGGGGAGGATAAATTTATAGACGTACCAACCAATGCCACATGGGAACTCTGGCTGCCTGGTACCACATCTGGTGGAAAGGAGAAGGAGACAGATCTGGAACTGTTGTGTATCACTGGTGCCATCTCCAGGAACAGAGTCTCTGAGAAGAACTGTTTAACTCCCTCAGGCTTCAGGAACATGGAAGTAATTCATTGTTATCATAGGATTAACCATATGCCATGTAGCATTTCTACACTTTTCTTCCCTGGGACATCACATGCATATGATCATATTATCCAGTGTTTCTATCATACCACACCTTCACAAGCACTGTCCGAACAAGGCTGTCTAAGACCTCAGCAGATACGGCGTCCACAGATATTTCCATCTCGCCCAGAGCCACAGGCCTTAAAGGGAAGAACGGAAGCAGACACATGACTCCCTAAGGTGAGTTTTGGGCATTTACCACCATGACACCCTGTTTGTCTGCCAAAACAAACTCAAAGGCCTCACTGTGTGCTATCAGCACAATGATCTGTGGAGAGAAACAGCCTTTAAAACATTTTCTGTGTGCCATAAGACTATATATTATAATAAATCATCAGTTGGGGAGTTTGTTGGAGGTGTATCTAAAGAGTAAAGTGATCCTTTACAGATCAGATGATTTACCAGTCTTATTTTAGCTAAAATAATCCACAAATTTAGTCCTTTATACCTCTATGTCATGCTCTAAATGGTTGATGATGTTCACTTCCAGCACTATCTCCTCCCCTCTGATGAGGTATGATGGGACATCCAGAGACAAGGAAAAATCTTTTGACACGGTCAGCTGTGAATAAGAGAACCTAAATCAATTCAAAAACAACACTGGCTAACATTTTTAGCAGTGGATATAAAAAGTTAGGGAGCAGGATTAAGGATTAAAGTTTATTGGTTTGTTTGTTTACAAGACAGTATAGAAAGTGGGCAAAGCACTTCAAGCTTCAGTGTTTCTGTGTGACAGCAACGGGAAGAACTTAAACTCAAATGCAAAAATCACTCCCCATGTCTCATTTTCTGTACATATGAAGGAGCACAACATTTTATTTATTCAAGTGGAAATAAGAAAAGCTGCAGGAAATCTAACCCCAAATTTGAGAAGCATCACTGATATACAGCATAGAGGCACGTAGATAATATTTAATTACCTTTTGTGGCTCAAGAGTGAAGCCCAAACCCAGGTTGTCTGACATCACCAGTGCAACAGCTCTTAAAGATGTAATGCCATCTGGCACTGTTATATTCTCAATTGTCCATGTTTGATCGCTGATAGAAAAAACGGAAAAAAAGAATAACATAGAATTTATTTTGCAAGCTTTCGTCCTAAACATGTGTATGCAGTGAAGTGTGCCTATATATTTGACAAACGTAATCACTCATTTAAATCACCTGCCTATTCTAGCACCTTTTAGCACTCACCTAACATTAGTGTCTAACCACAGCAGGGATTCAGAGGCATCCATCCAATGGCTCCAGTACTTCTCAACCATTAGGACATCTCCTTTTGAAAACCCCAAAAAAGAAAGAGAAGAGATCAAAGGAAGTTCAGAGTTTGCAAACATCTGAAGAATGAAGATTAAATCCAGTAACACTGAAATCATGGGACCAATCCAATATGCTAAATGGCCACAAGAGGGAGCTCCAAATAGAAAGACAATAGTATATTAAAAAAGATCACATTGATTCAGAGTGTCATTTCTTATCATACCATTTTTAGGTCCATCAGGTTGCTTATATAGTCTGGCATTGGTCAGCATCCAAATATGGCATTCCTGTGGTGTGGGAGACACAGAGAAGATGATAATAAAATTACAGCTGCAAACAGTCATTTGGCTGTAAACCAGCATGAAAGGTCCACTGTCAGATCATGCATTAAAGTGTAACAGCCAGTGAAATATAGGCTAGCTGTCACCAGAGACAGAAATGGTCTATTCTATCAGATATAATACACAGTGTTTTGGAAATGAGAGAAGGTCACCTTAATACAGCCCACTGTGGTGAAGCTTTGTTTCCTCCATCTTGCATACATCAATAACCCTCAGGTCACGCACCCACCCAACCAACACACTAGAGTTACCATCTCTTAGAAACGGCAGAGTTATCTCCTTACAAAGCAGACAGATGGGTTACATCCAGACTAACCGGTTGAATGCCCAAATAATATTTAAGTGGGGCAAGTGTGTCCAGGAGGTTTTACAACAGATTAGGAGACTGGGAAGACTGGTGCTTTGCAACTAAACACTGAAATGGACAAAAGAGAAATGAGGCAAATCTGACAGTATCTAAACAGATGACATTCTGAAGGAGGTTCACAAGAGTTTAAGTTTCAGGGAGGATATTTTGTTCTTTTGTGTAAAGAAATACACTTTTATACCTTTAGGCATTGCATTGGCAAAAGGGTTGTCATACCTGCTCGGCTTTTAGTTCGAGGTCAGCCTGCGGAGCGTCATCATGCGCCCCTATTACCACGATTCCTACCTGGGATCTCAGATCAAGAGCAGTCACAGTAAGCGATCCCTTCTCACCTGGCTGGGCATTGGCAGTGCTCCAGCGTAGAGATACCTGAGGAAAGCAATTACAAACAATCACACGCATGTCCGGAGAATCAAGCACTTATTAGAATTACTGTATATGATAGAATACATTGAAGTACATTGTTGTGTTGGTTAATGTGTATCTGCGCTGTGTTGCTGGTGACCTCTCCATCAGGGAGGATGCAGTACACAGTGACACAGAACTCAGGGGACCAGGACAGCGTTGGAGTCAGAGAAAAAGTGGAGGACGTATTTGTCCCAGCGGCCACCACATGACCTCTAGAGCTCACCTGGAAGTACAACAATAAAAGTATTTGTTCTTTAAATTTAATCACACACCTCTTCAACCATTTCACTTAAAGGAACACGGCGAGTTACTGGGACTTTAGCTTATTCACCGTATCCCACAGAGTTAGATAAATCCATACATAACCTTCTCATCTCCGTGCATGTCGTAACTCTGTCTGACCCACACTGCTTGCTCAGCACAGATCCTGGAGGTAACCGGCTCCATCTAGCCTACTGCTCCCAATAAGTGACAAAATAACGCCAACATGTTCCTATTTACATGTTGTGATCTGTATAATAACAAACACACAAACATAAAATTAAACTAGAACTGCAAGCAGCTACAACGGGGTCCAAGCCTCCCCACACAAGTCGGCCCCAACGACCAGGGGAGCGCACGAAAGTGGAACCCAAAGCGAAAAGGGGGGGGAACGTCAGGAAATATAGAGAGGCACATGTAACAGTACGGATTAATAGCACAATGACCCCGAAAAACTCTGCATAGGCTGGATACAAAACATTCTGTAAGGCATAGGTAGACAACAAAGACATCAACAGAACGGGGATACTGTTAGCTTTCAGTTCCAAAAGACAGTATGTTTCCACAAATTATATTATTAAGTTACAAAGTTATGAATCAGAAGTGCTGCTTAGCATCATATCTGACGCATTCAACCTCAGAATGGATATCTTGGCCCAAAATTGTCTACGTTGATTATAGCACCCCCTAATGGCCCATCTTTACCACATTTGGTACAAAGCCTCCGAGTGGCATGACAAAAAACCAGCACAGGTTTTGTGTTGATAGCATTTACTGTGGCAGAGATATTGCAATTGCAAATTTCCCATTTAATTGCATTGTTTTTTGACAACATCAATGAACATTGATTATAGCGCCCCCTGATGGCCAATCTTCACCAAATTTGGGAGAGACCATCGCAGAGAGATGGGAACAATGTTCCCAAGTCCTTTGCTGTTAACATATAATATAGCAGAGGTATGATATGTGTTTGGTAGCTTACAATAAAAAGTTTGTTTGGTCGTCAAATGCGCATACATTAACGTAGCAAAATTCTTTATACAACTTTTTTGTCAAGGCCATCTGGAGATCCTACATACCAGGTTTCGTGCAGATCTGTTGCACGGCCTAGGACGAGTTTGAAAAAGTAGGTTTTGTAGCTCAATATTGCGAAATGAAATGGGCATGGGCTATATCATGTGACTCAGCTTGATGTAGTGAACATGTGGATGTGAAGATTTTGAATGTGTGATGTATAATGTAGGAGTTATAGGCAAAAACACATTTGACGTCATTGTAGCGCCACCTAGTGGTCCACATGTGTAGTATTTGGTAGGTTAGGTCAGCTACCCATTGTACAGCTACCCTGTTAATTTCAAGTAATTCACTTTAGTTTAATTGGTTAATCCAAATGTGGGCCCAGTTTGGCTTTGACAACATTTATTTTGGCGAGATATGGCAAAGTTGGTGATTTCATAGTTAGCTACACAAATTTGTAGAAAAAAAGACTATTTGGATGGTCTTTTTTTACAGCCATTCACCGTAAGGATTCTTAGATTTAATGAAGTGCGATTGGCCCACTACCACAGCAACTATTACCCATACAGTCTGTGGTGTGGTAAAGTTGTTTGTGGGGTATGAATTGGCAGTTCAGTGTGCCAAGATGCTACCATTCACATGATGGATATCGAATGATAAAAGGTATCAAATGAAGTTCTCTATTGGTAGCGGTATCGCTTTAAGGGTATTGGTATTGTAATTTTAAACGATACCCAGCCGTGGAAGTAGTATTGAGAAACCCCCTGTATTTCTGTAAAATTCTAGTGGTTGCCCACAACACAACACACAACTAAAAACTGGTATAAAATGGATGGAGCTAGTAAGTACAGTATTGGATGGACAAACTGAGGAATAAGGAGGAGACCTTTCCTAGAAAGTGTGAGAAATGGATCACCTTCACTGCAATCAAAGCACACTAAGTCCTACAAGTTCTGCACTCTTCATGTAGACATGCGATTCATTCTCAAGACATTATTGCAGAAAAGAAAAAATAGCAGCTATATTTCACAAAACATACCACAAAATGAAGCGTAGTTGGTTGAAAGGTGCTTTGCACATCTAGCTGAAGAGGCAGTCCAATCTAAAAAGTTAATCATGTTATGTTAATTGCATCTTGGTTGCATAATAAACCACATCAATTTAGCATGTTTGCAGTATTACTCCTTTTTTCAATATACCGCAATAGTACTAAATATACTGTATGTTTAGACATACCTGTGCAGGTAAGGTGTCGACTGGGGAAATCTGAATATATGAGCCACTAGGAGAATAGTGGTTGTTGTAGACAGTCAGAGTCTCCTCACTTGATTGGAATCTTCCCTGAATATAAACACAAGATACAGAAAATATGAACAGAAATAATCATTTGGCCTACATTTATTTCTCTCAAAAATAGTAGGTAAATCTGTTTTAGAATCTTACACTCTACCTAAGTTTACAGGTCCTGGGGTCATTTTCTAACGTGTAATCCTTCTGTACGGAAACTACTCATCTTACATACAACAAAACCGCTGAACACGGCTTCTTCCAGAGGACCAACATTCCAGGTAGCCTACAGTAAATCAAAATACTCACCCGAATAAAAAGCAGCTCTACTTGATCTTGTAATTCAAACTGAATGTGGATGTTCCCATCCTGAGGCACAGAAAGTGTTAGAGTTGTAGGTTCAGAATTTGTCATGGATGATCTCTGAGTGACTTCAATCACAACAGAGTGCATTTGATCCTTTGCGCTGAGTGGCTTTCTGTCATATCTAGAGATCCTTAGCTGTGGAGTAGAAGCAGAGATGGTTGTCAGCTCATGGAAATAACAGTTTAAAATACATGTGGAATAAATGGAATAGTAGTAATTCACTCACTTTTGTGGAGAAGCGTAAAGATGGCTTTAGGGTGGATGGAAAATCATGGAACGTGAGCTGGAATGTGTTCGTCGTGAGATGGACTTTGACTGTTTTGTTCACTCTAAATCCTTGAGTGACAAGAAATGATGTAACAGAATGGCTTAAAGATACAACTGAGATGCTTAAATAAACATAGTTCCACAATATATCCCACCTGTAGAGTTGTCAGTAACACAGGCAGTAATGTGTACATGGCTGCTATTTCCTTGAAGCCGATCTAGGCTGAAGAAAAATGGTGTTGACCCATAGATCTGAAAATAATGGTCAAAGTCAACCAGTGGTGTGCAGTATGCAGGGACTTTAACTATAAATGCTGGCTATAAGCAGAGAGTGTCTACTTGTAGTGTCAGGGGCAATAAAAACTCACCTCTTTAGTTTGTGTTAACATAGATTGAGAGGATGTATTGCGCCTAACAAAGGCCACGGTGACAGCTAGAGTTCCCTGTACAGGTTTTCCACAAGGGTAACTAGATGGGGGGGAAAGTATACCAATGTATACTCACTTAACATATGTGTAAATGTGATTTGATATGCATGAGTAATTTTCTAAAACTCACAGAGCTCTCACTGATCCTGAGATGTCATCTCCAACAAGGACCTGTGAAGGTGTCTTGAACAACACTTGAAAGTGAGGATGGTCTGCAACAGCAGTCAGCAAAATGATGGGATTTAAATTAAGTGTGTAAGTTTACATATAAACAGGACTAAGAGTCTATAACCATGCTTGCAGCTCTCTGAAGCTGTACCTATGGGTTATACTTAGGAACAGCAGTGTTTAAAGCTAAATGCTAACATCAGCATGCTAACATGCTCACAATGACTGGCTAAAAAAACATCATTGCAATAAACTTGATAGATCTATTACCGTAATGCTCAACAATGAATGCTCTCTCGTCAATCACACCCTGTGAAGAAGATGGGAGGTAAAATGTTTTATTCAATTAAAAAAAAAGTAGTCTTTATAACAGGATGCTACACAAAGGTAAAGACATTTCTACATCTCAACCCCTACATTCACTGTAGTTGTGATGGCCCACTGTCCAAGAGGAGGTGTCTGGGATAAATTGAATTCCTGCAACACAATCCCCAGATTCCCTGTGGACTCCCACCTCTGGACAACGTTCCCACTGGGATCCTGTGCGTGACACAAGAACGTCAGTCAATCTTCCCACCACCACACAATACCTGGCTGAAATTCATTCAACTCCTCTGGCTTTGTTCTTTCACACAGAAGACTGAGACATACCTGTATAGAGATATCAACTCTGCCTTTGTATGGATGGTTATTCAACTGTACGGACACAATTCTGGCTTTGACGGTGTTGCCTGGTTGGTAGCGTGATCTGTCGGTTTGAATAAAGATGGAGACATTCCTGGGGCTGAAACTGAGTGCAGTGGTGTTGGTGAAAATGAGACTGTCTTCTCTGTAGCCCCTCACCGTCAAGTTTAAGTGGGAATTCTGGGTTGTATATTCACGAATCTGGAGCAAGAGTATTACCATTTTCAGAAACATACACAGGACATGTAATCAGTCCGGCCATTTAATCATTTCAAAGTATTATTTTCTCACGTGTGAGAAATAAACCAAATTCATACTCACAGGAGGGAGTGTGAGGACCTTGGTCATACCTTAAAAACAGAATTATACTTTAGCGGTCTAAAAAGTAAAAACATATCTATGCATATCAACCTTTAACAACTGTAGTGTCACCTCCTTGGAAGTCCTCTGTTTGAGCTATTTTGGTGTTGCCATATGTCACCTCAGCCATTACCCTGCAAGGGAAGTCAGCAAGGACGGTGACAGCCAGCAGAGTGGGTGTCCCAACATGCAACACCTCCGGACCTGAGATCAGAAACAATGTCCTGGTAGAAAGTGGAAAATGGCTTGTTATTGATTGGTGAAAGTTGGAGCACAAGATAAAAAAAAACTGCATTAATATAAAAATTTAGTTATTTATGATTGTATATAACAAACCATGTCTCATACCTGGAGGAGTCCTGAGTCAAACCAGGCACTGCAGAACACAAAACTCCCACACACACAACCAGAGTCCAGATCCCATCCATGCTTCTGGTCCAGTGTTCGTCAAACGTTCAACCTCTGGCTCAGACGGCTTTGTGTTGACTTAAACCTGCGTTTTACGAAACCCCACCTTCTGTCCGTCCACCAATCCCCAATTGGGCTGCACTCACGCGCTCATACACACAATCACACACACCAGGATGCACGCACATTATCAGACATATTCTTTGTCACACACAAATACAAAGGAAAAAGTGGAGTGTGAGGAGTGTTCAGACCCTAATGCCTTTGCCCAGGGGTCTATTCAGGGTTTGACAACTCCCAGTCCTGTCCAAAGCACAGAGAGGTAGGCGTTTTGGTGTTACTGTATCCATCCAGAGAATAAATTACATCTTTAATGTCAGACATAACACAACCCTGCATGTAATATGTGACACAAAACCACCTGAGAGTTTGATACTTGTTATGTTATGCATGTTATCTGAATAGAAGAGGCTGCTATTTGGACCTGCATTGTTTTTGTAAACATTCTTTTACTTTACAAGGCATCCTTAGAAAACAAACTTGTGATATCGCAGTTGGTATAGCTGTGGTAAACAGGTATATTGCAATTACTTTAGGATTACAGAACAGTGGGGTGTTAAGACTTTGTCTTGGGAGATAATGGTGATCAGATAGTCCCCTAACTTTTTGTACACTCTCTCTCTCTTACTGTTGTAACGTGAAAAAGGAGATGTTATATTTTTAATCATTGAATGTTTGGCTGTTATGCAGTTGATGTACAAAAATAGAGGTTTCACAAAGGGATTGCAGAAGAAATAGCAGCAGGGAAGAGATGACCTGACATTGTGGAATCATGTTTTAACCTCCAAACTGTAATTAAAATTTCAACCAAGACACACGGGCACAATTAAAGGCTAACTGTTCTTTACCAGCAGGAGGTAGTAAAGGCAAGGTTAACTCAAGCTGAGCTTCTTTCAACCCAAATAAGAACGTTGATGAACCCGGAAGAGATGAGAATACTTGGTTAAAGGCCCATACAATAGTTGCTCTGTGTTCAGTCTTTTTATTGTAGCATATGTAGAATGTACGTCACTGATTACAGATTAATACCCACACAATATTATTTGACCCATATTAACATTTTATTTCTTTGGTATAATTTCTTTCACACTAGTTACATATAAACATGTATTACAATGGTCCATTTCACAACCAATGAGTTATTTTCCAATAATTGGCACATACGGACTTTGGCAACAAATGCAGCTTTAAACTTTTTGAAACAAAAAAAAAAACAGCACTGGTGTAGTACGAGGGTGTGTTTTGCATCCGTGAGGATGCAGGTTTGAAAGAGTGAATGTTGTAACTTGTGCAAGCCTGTGTGGGCTTGTATTTGCTTTATGTCACTCCTGTAATGCACATCCCTGAGCAGCTATACAGCACTGGCTCACTTGTGATAACATGAAGGCACTTTATAGATTTTGATCATTACCACACAGTCACCGTTTCTGTGAGAAAACTGTTTTCAAAAACATAAATTTGAACTTGACAAATCACCTGACTGGTCTGCAGGCTTGATACTGAATGCCTACTGAGCCCTTTGAAGACTGCAGCAGTTGTGTAACATCTGTATTGTTTCTTATTACATTCATTCAGCAAAAAGGTGCTGACCAAAGTGCATATTTACAGAGCGCTTCAAGGTCCAGAAAAAGTAGAATCTTTGCAGAGCATCACAGATAAGGTTAAAAGGCTAAACACATAGGCAGATTGGCATATACAACATGTGTAGTTAAAGGCCTGGTTTTCAGATTTGATGACGGTACATGATGTGATAGAGTTTTAGCAAGTGAAGTACCAGTGTGGAGACATTTACAGCAATTCTTATTCTTAATAAGGAGGCTATAAAAAAAAAAGATCTAGATATTTTTCATTTTACGGTAGTCAACAATATTCTTTATTTTAAAACGCTCTAATATGTAAAAATGTTATTCAAACTGTAGCTTAGTTAATCCTTCCTGTCCTACTCATTTGGTCAGACTATGATAGGATATCTACTTTCACTCTGTCTGAATTCTTCACACTACATACTGGTGTATGTCAAATGTCAGCTCAATGAGTATATGAGAAATATAAGAATGCATACATTGGTAACAAACCAATAAAAGCGTAATACGTTGCACCTTGTCACTTCCATAACATCTACCTGGTCAGAGCACATGTTCTAAAGCGTATGACAGAAAACCAAACGGAGAAACTTAAATCCATAAGAGCAAAAATGTTGACATTAAGTCTTCTTAATTTATTTTGATGTCCAAAAGTTGCAAATTGTAGTTTTGAATGTCTTTGATTTTGCTAACAGAAGTTTATCCATTTTCCAGACACACAGCATAGACAAAGAGTATTCAGGGATCCATCACAACTTATATTGTTTCCTTTAAAGTGTCCTTTAGGATCCATTATGTTGGGATGGTCTGTCAGTACCTCCAGCCATCACATCTCAAAGTGACGGTAGATGCTCTCCACGTAGGTCAGGACCCTTTGCCAGTCAGGACCTCCTGCTCTCAGCATCTCCTCTACGGTCTGTGGAGCAAAAAATTTCAAATAAGTTTAGAAGTTAACAATCAACCTTGCGTCTGTCAAAATTAAGTCAGATATAGTCTATATCTTCAATCTTCCACTTCCGGGATTTCCCATTTAGCCCTGGAAAATCCGCCTTTATGTCCTTATTTTTGACCGGAGTTCCATTACCTAACGCTTGCTTTGTGTTGGAATTCTAAACCCAGGTGAATTTATGATAACTATGGTTAACTGCTCCTCAGATCTCTGCAGGGTAAAAACAGACAGACAGCTAGCTAGACTATCGGTCCAATCTGAGTTTTCTGTTGCACGACTCAACTTTTAAACGTTTCACACATTCCACCTCCTTCCTGAGGCTATTTTGCATCTGCACCGGGGCTCCGTGCAGCGCTTAGCACTGCCCATGACAATTGTGATTGGTTTAAAGAAATGCCAATAAACCAGAGCACGTTTTTCACCCATCCCGGAAGCCAAGCCCTCCTCTGAAGCGCTGTTGGAGGAAGGTCTGGCAAAGCGAGACTAAGTCAGATGAGACTTGTGTGTAAAATAATTTGTTTTATTTACAAAAGACACCAAGGCTTACCAGGGTTTGTGCAATCCCAACTGTCTCTCCTGTTTTGAATGCCAGACTCAGATTCTCTCGCTACAAAGAAAAAAAATGAATTGATTAGTTGGAAACCATAAATAACTTTGTCCCATCCATTAGGTACAGAAGAACAGTTCCTACCTTGTTCTCTGGAGTGAGAGAGGGGTAAGGGATGTGTGATGGGAGGTAAGTGTGGTAGACAGCACAGAAGGCGAGACCGTCGGCCCAGCTGCTGCTGAAGTTGGTGATATCGATATTCTGTAGGGAGACAAAAACAGTAAAGAGTATGGTACCACAAGAGAACCAATGGGCTAACCTGCAATAGTTAAACTGAAACTCCAGTAGCAATTAACTATTTGAAGCAGGCTTTTTTTACAGAAGACATTTTGACATTTGTCACATTAGGAAAAGCACAAGTGTAAACAATACAATTAATGATGGCTGAATTCCATTTAGCTGCTTCAGTTTCAGGGTCCTGATATTGCTACTGTCACAGCTTACTGGGACACTTAAATAGAACAATTATTAAGCAAGACCTGTTCTTTTCCTACCATAACAAAAAATGTCCGCTGTGAAAAAAAAGTCTGCTTTAGAAATCATGATGCATTCAAGAGATGTTGGAAAACTGGAATTCTGATTTAGTGTGAATATTAAAGCAATGACGCACCTCTTCAAGTCAGTAGGAAAGTCCAGCAATTTTTCAGTGGTTCTCAGAATCAGCTTTGATCGCAATACCTGCCAATAACGCCTGCCTACATACAGTCACATATGTGTAATCCTCACAATAAACTGTACAAAATAAAGCTTTGAATGAGTAACCATAAAAGACAGTCAAAGTGAAATGTTACTTTTTTAGGTTAAGTATCTATCCAGCCAATCCTTATTCACTTTAACCAAGCGTAATTTGCCACAACCTCTGGGACACAATGATCTTCAAGCAAGGGTATTTAATCCAAAAAATGGAAATTACAGTGCTCATACCCACCTTAATGCCCATAAATAAAAATAAATATAAAATAAATACAGTATACGAAATACATAAATACAGTAAAAATGTGCATATTGTGCTGTCTAATAGTTTGAGGTATAAAAAGAGAGCATACCGCTTAGTACGTGTCACAGGAGGCCTTAGCCTACCACTACGTTCCATTACCCTGCCAGACAAATTCCCATGAAGAGGGTGACCGGGTCCCTTATTTTTGCCAGACGATCGTCATATACCTGATCCACTGTATTTAAATCTCCCACCATTTTAGTCACTATCAATCCTGGCCTTCTCAGTTACTCAGTATTCACCCCCACCACCACACAGTAACTCCAAACACTACATATCACTGACTGAAAAAAAACAACTTACAAATACTCACCACATCCGTATTCACTTTAAAAAAGTTGCAACTTCCTCATACCATATACATATTGGACTTAATTTTTTCATCAATAAGTCAACATGATCCAAAATATTAGCTTATCATTAAAAACAATGCCCAAATACTTGTTATGTGTTCATTCTATTACTGAACCTTGGATTTACACTGCTTCAGTTGTCATCTTATTTCTCCTGTAATCAATTACTAATTCTTTAGTTTTCTTAACGCTGAGTTCTAGGAAATTAGTTATAATTAATAATATGTTATAATTAACAAAGGCTGTTATGGCCGTTTTGACAGTGGTTATAGTCATTGTTTTCACTTAACCCAATGAGTGATTGTGTTGTCAGCAAATTTAGCAACTTGGTAGCTTGCCTGCAGTGGACGGAAGTCTGTCATGTAAATGGTAAAAAGGGTGATATAACAGTTCCCTGAGGTCAACCTGTGTTTGTCATGATATTGACTTACTTAACTTTTGAGTTTAGCTTAACAAATTGAGACCTGTTCTCAAAGAAATGTAGAATGAAAGTGATAAATACACCTGGAACCTTCATCATCAAAAGCTTATTTACAATGATGTGTGGTTGTATTGTATTGAACGCTGAGCTAAAATCATAGTACAGAATTCTCACACATCATCCCTCGGCATCCAGGTGAGCATAGACCCTGTCCAGTTTACAGACAAGAGCATCCTCTACCCCTCTCCCTTTCTGATAAGCAAATTGGCAGGGGTCAAGGTATTGCTCCTCATCAGGCTTCAGACTATTTAACACGATTTTCTCACATACCTTCATACAGTGGGGCTTAAAAGTTTGGGCACCCCAGGTAAAAATGTGTATTAATGTGCATAAAGAAGCCAAGAAAAGATGGAAAAAATCTCCAAAAGGCATAAAATGACAGATTAGACATTCCTATGTTACAAAAAGTTAGATTTTATTTCCATCATTTACACTTTCAAAACGGCATCTGCAAAAGTTTGGGCACCCTGCAGAGTTAATACCTTGTACTGCCCCCTTTCAAAAAAATGAGACCCGACAGTGTCATGGATTGTTCTCAATCATTGTCTAGAAAGACCAGGTGATGTCAATCTTAAGGTTTTAAATGCCCAGACTCATCTGACCTTGCCTCAACAATCAGCACCATGGCTTCTTCTAACCAGTTGTCTAGAAAACTGAAACTGAAAATAGTTGACGCTCACAAAGCAGGAGAAGGCTATAAGAAGATAGCAAAGCGTTTTCAGATGCCAATATCCTCTGATCGGAATGTAATTAAGAAATGGCAGTCATAAGAAACAGTGGAAGTTAAAGCAAGATTTGAAAGAGCAAGAAAAATCGCAATC
>JABXJD010002108.1:0-61932 GCA_013375575.1 Percina caprodes
GAGAGATCATTAGCATTGTAAGGCTTCCTGAGATCAAACGACATATGTTGACAAAAGAGTGCATCTTGTTGGTGTTCCCATGCATCCTGTCCCTCTAACTTCAGGGGAACTGGATCCTAGCATGGGATAAATTAGTTTACCATTTAGATTATGGGTTCTACCTAATTTCAGAAAAATCTTAGAGCAGAATAAAAATTTGATCACATTGTTAAACCGGCATTAACTGAGTTTTGGCCACTTGGTGTCAGAGGAAACAAGCTGAAAACACAACTCATGACATATTATTACGTTAGCCTTGTTTAGCTAATAGTAACTCAAACTAATAGCCTATTTAGACATTCAGCAGAAGACACAGAAAGGTTTTTATTTAGATTGTGTGTCTGGCCACCTAGCTAATCTAAGGCCAATTAATGCTGCCTTCAAATGGGGTTGTGTTTATCATGTTTATGAGAAGAGTCCATATGAATGCCTTCCTTTTGTGATATTTCGGGAAGTTAAAATCTGCTTAAAGCTTGAAAAAAAGTTATGACGTGTTTGATGTTTTCAAAAACGGCATAGGCCAATGTAGTTGGCCACGTTATTTTTCCACGAATTTTTTAATACAGTCAACACAACTTCCCATGCCATAGCCACAAATCACAAGTTTCGTTTGAAGGCAGCACATTATACACTTTCCTTTAGGCTCTGTTTTGCTCTCAACCAACTAAAATACTAGATATATAATACTAAATACTAAAATCTAAACACACTACGCCGTGAAGGACTGAAATCCTGCAGCGCCCACAGATTCCCCTGCTCAAGAAAGCACAGATACATGCCCGTCTGAAGTTTACCAGTGAACATCTGAATGATTCAGAGGACAACTGTGTGAAAGTGTTGTGGTCAGTTGAGACCAAAATGGAGCTCTTTGGCATTCAACTCAATTTGCCGTGTTTGGAGGAGGAAGAGGAATGCTGCCTATGACCCCAAGAACACCATCCCCACCGTCAAACATGGAGGTGGAAACATTATGTTTTGAGGTTGTTTTCTGCTAAGGGGACAGGACAACTTCACCGCATCAAAGGGACGATGGACGGGGCCATGTACCATCAAATCAAGGGTGAGAACCTCCTTCCCTCAGCCAGGGCATTGAAAATGGGTCGTGGATGGGTATTCCAGCATGACAATGACCCAAAACACTTAGCCAAGGCAACAAAGGAGTGGCTCAATAAGAAGCACATTAAGGTCCTGAAGGGGCCTAGCCAGCCTCCAGACATTAATCCCATAGAAAATCTGAGGAGGGAGCTGAAGGTTCGGGTTGCCAAACGTCAGCCTCGAAACCTTAATGATTTGGAGAAGATTTCCGAAGAGGAGTGAGACAAAATCCCTCCTGAGATGTGTGCAAACCTGGTGGACAACTACAAGAAATGTCTGACCTCTGTGATTGCCAACACGGGTTTTGCCATCAAATACTAAGTCAGGTTTTGCAGAGGGGTCAAATACATATTTCCTTCATTTAAATGCAAATCAATTTGCAACATTTTTAACATGCGTTTTTGTGAATTCTTTTGTTATTCTGTCTCTCACTGTTCAAATCAATCTGCCATTAAAATTATAGTCTGATCATTTCTTTGTCATTGGGTAAATGTACAAAATCAGCAGGGGATCAAATACTTTTTTCCCTAGATACCCAGGATCAGCTTACCTGATATTTATCCAAACTGCAATCCTGATGACTGAACTGAACATAAAAAAATACTGATCGAAGACCAGTCTGAAAGAGCAACATATTTCTATTCAATGAATTAACAAAACAAAAAGTTTTACTTTGCATCTGAATGAGTGCAGGCCACATGGAATCTGGTTTGTTGCACTTCGAGCATCTGTAACAGTAAAGAAAATTGCTGGGCAGACAGAAACAGAGAGGCAAAGATGGTACAGATTTTAGGGTTTGTCTTCGCTCTGTTGATGAGGAATCCACTAAAACTTCTTTCAGTGCCACAACTGAGAGCTGGATGGCCACAGATCTCTTTGGGTTTGGTTGCTTGAGTGGATTGATTATCCCTATATAGAAGCCAGTAAAGAAGGGATACAGAAAGCAGGGGTTTCCCTCCCGCCATTATTATAGAGTTTGGTAAATAGTGGGTGTTTAACAGAATGCCATTGCAGGGGTATTTGGTTACCAGCATCATAAGTCAACACTTAGAGGGTATTGTGGCTATAGAACTGTTTCACATGACAAAAAAAAGTTCAGCACTGCCAAGGTAAATAGTAGACAGATGACATTGACATTGGCATTACTCTATGAATGGTCTTTTATATGATTCTTTTCCCTCGTACTTTATGAGGATTGTCCCATACCATATTTTACTTTTAAAAATAAAACAAAACCATTTGATCAAATTAAAATGTGTTCAAAGATTATAGGATTCCCTGTAGCACACTCCTTTCAGGAAGATCACAATAATAGTATGCTCAGACTGGCCAGGAATATTTCAAATGACCCTCACATGTTTTACACAGAGAATATCAGTTTTGCCTTCAAACAGACACATTAGAGTTCATGCATTTAATCACAACACACTTAAAAACTCGTTCATACATTGATTTATCCTTTAGTTAATCCAACAACACTAAATCCAGCGCAAAGTGGTTTATTATTTATTCAGGGTTACAAGTTTCCAAGACCTTGTCTGTGTGTGTTCATGTCATTTTCTGTTATAAATGTATGCTTTGTTTCCTTACTTGGGTGTTTATGTTATTTGTGGTAATGTTTCATGTATGTTTGTATGTATGGCCCTGTCCTTTTTTTATATGAGCTAGAATTTAAGCTCTGGCTGACAATAAGGTTGCATCGTATTTCCTTTTAAGGACAAAAAGATTACCCAGATATTGAGGGCATTTTACTGGAACATCAGAAATATTAATACAAATGATAAACATTTACAGAAGTACACATGCAGGAAATAAAAGAAGGCATGTCTGTGGTTGTCATCTGTAAGTGTGGGTGTAAAGCACTGCTGGTGCATGTATTGTATGTGTGTGTGTGAGTGTACATGTGTTTCAGGGACAGCATGTGGCCTGTGGTTTTGGGCCTGTAAGTATGAAGATGAGGTAGACACTCTGAAAATGATTCATCCAAATACCAGGTGATCACATCTGGAAGCAATCCGCTCCAGGAGAACAGTCTTTCCCAATTAACCCGCAATCATTATTTAGGATCTAATGGTTTCATAATGCATAAATAATCCATGAATGAACTTTGTGTCAGCAGTTAGCTATTAAAGAGGCTTCCCCTTGTGTTTCTGTAATCTATCTTTTTGATAATTATCCTGACCCAGATAGCAGGCAGGGTCAATGCAGAGTGAATAAGAGTTTAATGAATGACATCATTCTCATGAGCAGAAAACTTTTTTTCGTCTTTCACTGTCTGTATATTGGTTTATATGCTTCTAACACACTTAAAGGTTTAACATCTACTGTAATTAAATTAGCACTTAAGCTTTTCTATTGTTATCTCAAATGTGGCATTCATATGGGTTACCTGACAAGAATTTAGTTGCATTTCATTGTGATTTTTATGGTGCAGCACAGCAGTTGGTAGAGGAGTACTAAATGCACCTAATTTTATTGTGTGTAATAAAATGCAGTCAAGTTAAATTAAAATGAAACCAAATGACATAACTGCCTCAAAAATGTTGGGAAGACTGAATCAGTTACTGCTGAGGAGTTTACAAGTATTTCCAGTAACTCTCATGTATTCACAGGAATAAATGTGTAGACTTGAATAATTTAAAATAGATTTTCCCAATTATTAGCATCTGTATGCTATTTTTGAATTTTTCTAGTTCAGTAATTCATAACTTTTGTTAGCTTTTAAAAAGGAACACAACTATGTTTGCTCTTGCGTGATTGGAAAACATTATGAATCGCGTGAGTAGAGGGGAACAAGACAATGAATGGAATGGGTATGAAGTAATTTTTATCTCCAGGGACATGGGTACTTTTTTTTTTTTAAGTGCTTCTGCTTTTGAGAGGAAATCCTTCCATTCCATTCAAAATAATTCAGGATTCTTACAACAAAGACAATTATAAAAATCCATTATCCCGGCACTCCAGCAACTTACTGCTGCTCTTCCATAAAGTTGAGGGACTCACAAGAGACAAAATAAATCAAAGTTGGATCTTACATGGGAGTCACGTGATCGGCTCGACAGAGATGGCGGCTTAAGTATAGCTCCTGGCCCAATTTTGCCAAATAGTTGTGTTATATGGTTCCAATTCCAATATTCTATCACTTTGTGCTCAATGGAGTCATTTAAAGCAGAATGGCAAACAAGAACAAAACCCAAAACTGCGATACGGATACCATTGTAGAAGCCTTACTGGAGAAACAGAAAAGCTACTTCAAACCATGTTTTTCTTAGATTCACTCACAGATTCAACATGTGGGGATCGACAATGACAAGAAGCTAACTGCTATCCATGCCCAGCTAGCATCTCTAACTGCAAGCCTTGGCTCCATCAGATCTGATGTTCACATTCTAAAAATTAACGTGGAAAGCAACTCAAGTACTCTGGCCAGCCATGACCACGATTTTTAAGAGCTGGAGGGGAAGCTAACAGATATGGAGGACGGAAACTGAAGATGCAACATCCGTATCTTCGGGCTAAAAGAAGGGCTAGAAGGCTCCAATTCAATATCTCTGGCGCTCCCTGCCTAAGAGGTTCCCGATATTGGCAGATGTTCAGATCAAGATTATGAGAGCCCACCAAATTTACAGGTATGGCCCAAAGAAGAACACCACTACTAATCACACAATTTTCAACATCCTCCGCTACACAACCAGGCAGGTGATCCTACATGCCCCCATGGTCGGGGGCAGAAAGATTCGCTTTTCCCCGTACTACAGAAACAGTCAAGCGGCGCCAAGCCTTCTACCAAACCATGGATTCAGCATGAGTCAAGGGTCTGGATTTTTTCCAGCTTTCCCCAGTACAGAACTTTCACTTCCGCTAATGATGCTGAAGATTACTTGAACCAGGCTGCTTCCTTTCCTCCTGTTCCTGCGGAGGAAACCAAGGGAGTGCCTTCTTCAGGTAGGGAATGAGTCCTTATCCCAAGTGAAGGAGTTTAAATACCATGGGGTCTTATTCACAAGTGAGGGGACCATGGAGCGGGAGATTGGTCAGAGAATCAGCGCAGCGCAGCGGTTGCGGTTGCGGTTGCGGTATTATATTCAATTTATCGCACCGAAAAGAGAGCTGAGCCAGAAGGCAAAGCTCTCGATCTACCGGTCACTTTTCGTTCCTACCCTCACCTATGGTCATGAAGGCTGGGTCATGACCGAAAGAACGAGATCCAGGGTACAAGCGGGCTGAATGGGTTTCCTTAGGCGGGTGGCTGGCATCTCCCTTAGAGATAGGGTGAGAAGCACAGTCATCCGTGAGGAGCTCGGAGTAGAGCCGCTGCTCCTTCACCAGTTGAGGTGGTTCAGGCATCTAGGAGGTGTTCCAGGCATGTTCAGCTGGGAGGAGGCCTCAGGAAGACCCAGGACTAGGTGGAGGGATCTGTTTCTCCAACCTGGCCTGGGGACGCCTCGGGATCCCCAGTTGGAGGTGATTAATGTGGCTCAGGAAAGGGAAGTTTGGGGTCCCCTACTGGAGCTGCTGCCCTCGCGACCCGACACTGGATAAGCAGATGAAGATGGATGGATGGATGGTCTTGACAAAAATGTAGATTAGTTTTGGTTAAATTTAAGTAATTACATTTTTGTTAGTTTAAGCCAACAAAAATAAAGACCTTCTAATCTAGTGCTAACTTACTTTTCTGTGGATGTCAGTTTTAAGCCACAAACAAGGCCAAAAGTGGCCTGCAAAACTGGAGATGTCTTTTGCTTTGTGATTTGTTGTTGATAACTTGCGGCCCCTATACCAGCTGGTTAAAAGGAGTGAGGACTCAGCAGTCAATGATGACTGTGAGTGAGTGGGGGTGGGGTTGCCCCAAGACATTACAGAATAAATGGGTTCTGGAACTTAACATGAAACTATATTGATATAAACTGTATGGTCTCATCCCATATCTCATTTAAAAATATATCGATAAAAGTTTAAAAAAACACTTAAAAGTGTATATACTGCCCAGCCCTACCGGCAGTACACAAACAACAACAAACAAATCATCCAGCAGGTATGGATAAATGACATTAACCAGATAACATACAAGATTCAACTGTCTGCCAGTTTAAGATGATGAAATGTTTTCAAAGTTGGTGGTACTTCTGTGTTCCTTCTGCAGCTTTGTCGTTCCATATATCCATCCACACTTTCCTGGCCGGCCCCCTGTCTTTCCTCATGACATCATCCTTTGCCACTTTGGATCCTGTTACCAGACCCCGGTCCACTCCTCCCCTGAGGAGACTGCAATGTCTCTCCGTCTGCGCTTAGCGGATACTGCCACAATGTTGTATGCTTAATCAACCAAGGGTAGTCCCTTTGACCCATGACCCCTTTAAAAGGTTTAAGAAGCTAAGAATAACAAATAAAAGGCCCGTAAAGAAGTACATTACTTACTCTTGCGTCTTAGTATTTTGGCTTGGTTCAGTCTACAGATTGTGACCCCTTTGACCATATAAATTAGTAAAGAGAGCCTGAATGTGTCGCTAATAACTTCACCTCTTTTCTTGAAATACTCTACAGAGCTTTTAAATGCATGTAGCATATTGATAAAACAGCTAATGCACTACTGCATTGATCCCAAGTGTAATATACATAGTTTTGCAGATCCCATCTTCGGCTCCTGCTCTCCCTCCACCCTCAGAATATACTCAACATCTGTGTGTTGAACTTACAAGATCCGCCATAAAATGCCTCTGAGCAGTTCCTCTGTCTGGCTTGACCAAAAGCTTCTGTGAGTTTATTGACATCCTGCCTTAAGAGCGAATAAAGGGCTCAGAAGCTACAGTCTCTGCATGGAGACAGGCAGACTGCAGACAGCCCCTGGTCACAGCTTACAAGTAATCCTCCACAGCAGAAATTATGGTGAACACACATTCTGACTGTATGACTCCGATTACTTTTTTGTTTGTAAAACTGCAACAAATTGCTCTGACGTGACTTTGTTGAAGACACTGTAATGCAGAGCACAGCAAAGCACAGCAAAGCACAGTTTACAGCAAGCTAGAGTTCCAGGTCAGTTTTGGAGATACTGTTAATTGTAAATTTATGGATGGACATGAAATCACACACACACACACACACACACACACAGCAACCAAGATATAGATCCCTGTTCTTTTTTCAAAAACTCTATAGCCAAATGTAATGACTAAAGTAGATAAATCAGACAGCCTCTGTTGACTGCCTGTTATTTCTCCACCTGTTAAAACGTCTCTGGCTCAGCTGAATCATTAACAGAAGAATAGAAGTCCTTTAGTTTCTGTCCATGTCACTCAGTAATGTGGACAACCACAAAGCATACAGCAGAGTTTTAGGTCTAGTAGAGGCCTGATCCATTGAATGAGGCTCCCTATTATGGGTCCATTTAAAGATATTTGTGAATCTTCATAGTGTTACTGATACAGTGAAATTGATTTAAAAATCGTTTTCTTAAACCTGTGAGAAGTGGGGCAGTGGGTGAAGTGTCTGTGGTCACTCACAATGGGCCAGCCCAGGACCTTATTCTTTAAGGTACAAATCCATTCAGAAGTTATTTATGAGCTTCTAATGGCAGCACTTACACATAGCTTGGCCATAGCTAAAATCAGGTGACATTTCCTGCTGGATGATGATTATTTCTACACATGTAATCACTAGAAACCTTAATCTAACACCCGCCGGAAACATTGATGAGAGGAACAGTAACTCAATCACCCAGACCATGGTGATGTAATGTACATTTGAGTGTTTGTGCATGTATCACCACCTGTAGCACGCACACCGACGAACCGTCTCTCCAACAGTCAATAAAATGGCCCAGCCTGAGAACCAGGCATAGAGTTGCAACAAATGTAGGAAGAGAAGGAAGTGCTGAGTCGACACACTGTTGTATTGTTTTAGTGGAGAAATGTGATGACCGTACGCCTGTTTTTAATGAGCGGAACACAAAGCCTGGGAGCTGAATTTGCATGAAAGGCTTGGAAAGTAATCATGAAGCCCAGTGGGCGCTTTACATTTTTTTCCAGTAGTATCTACTTTCAACACGTGTACAAAGAAAGAAATGGTGACATGACTTCATTTGGTGGAGTTAATTTATCACTTTGCTTTAGAAAACATCCTTTAGGCAATTTTATAACCCACACTATTGCTATCAGCACCTTCCATTTAGGTTTGTTCACCATGTGTTAAATGAAGTATGAGGTCACTCTGTAGGCATATGGATTGTGTCAGATTGTTAATGGGCTAGACTGTTGAGCTGATGTCATGATTTTAAATAGGAAAATGACAAGCTGTTAATCTCATTATCACATTCAGATCATTAAACAACATTTGGAGATAAACAGCAGCGATTACTCACTGACAATTTAAACCAGAAACAGACTTATATCATAGCTACCGCTTGGCACAAGTTAAAGGGGCGATGATGGATCTACTGATATGCCCAACAGCATACTACCTTACATGGTAGACTAAGATCTTTTAAATCGGGTAGATGGTAAACTACCCACAGAATTCTTGGAATTCTGGTCTGAAAAGTGAAATGTGGAAAATAAATGGACAGTTCCAGATCTTGAAGTTTAGCAGTTTGGAAAGTCTGGAAAAGGTATTAAAAATACTGTTGTCCTTCACTGGCATGCAGCACATGCAACATGCTGCTGTCATTAGGTGTATTTTGATATTTCCTGTTGTGTCTGTTTAGTTGATTGTAACATTGTCCTACCGTAACTATCAACATTCTGTACTCTGGACTGAGAAGGATCAAGTAAGTCAGTAAATCCAACCAAAAACATTCTGTTAAAGACTGAGTGTGGACTCAGAAATTAGAGAATGTTTAGGAACTCTAGGAAAGTCAGGAATAATAAATCACCCCAACACTGACGTGTCAGTCGTCTGAGGTGGGGTCAGCAGCGGGGTTAAACATGAGGCCTCCTGGTGGTTTAGGGCTTTGAGATGTGTACCGTGTAAATGCAGTGTTCATGGTTTGATTCCAGCTAGGAGCCTTTGTCATATTATGGCCTCGTGTCTCTTCATGCTGTCAAACTATCAAATCAAAAAAGAAAATGGCATGAAATGTCATGAAGGTCCATTTATGTTCTGGAACTGCTTTAACTTGGTAGTTGTTTTAGGGGGAAAAAAAAGGTAATTTGAACATCAACAATTCCAGGACAATCTCCTTCTGCAGATGAATATCATGTGATATGATCAAATGCTTCATGTTTTATGCTGCCAAATTAACCTGGTAGTGAGCAGTTTTTCACTGCTGTTTCCGGGGTCAAAAATGACCTTAGAATCTCAGTTTTGCTAAGGTTTGGATCTGAGTTGAGATTAGAGACTCCCCTTGCTGATTATAAATAAGTGCTCAGATTTCTATCTAAATTAAAGACTGAAACTACACAAACAGCTGTACAACTGAGTATATTAGGGCAACAATCATGAGCAGTCAGGCAGGTTTTAAAGTACCATGCTTTGTTATTTGTGATTGAACGAAGACAAACTTTTCATTTTCATTACAGTAGTTTTCAAAGTGAAATGAAACCAATGTGTAAAATGTTGATTAAAAGGTGGGGGAAAAACATGAAAATAAAACTATTAAGCATTATTTATCCTTTTAGTGTAAAGCTCCCTCCATCTAGCTGTCTGCCCACCTGTCATTCACATTAAAGTAAGTGACTTTCTGAGGACACTTGAGCTGTTTGTAACACACACACACACACACACACACACACACAAAGCATCTTGTTTGTGTCTGAAGTTACTAAGCTGTTTCTGTTTAGTCTGGCCTTTAGGATAACCCTGAATAGAACTCTGGAACAGAAACAACAGCTGTAATAAATATAACTAAATGTTTTGTTCTATTAAAACTGAGTATTCATGCTTTTTATATTGCCAATGATTTAATGTGATGATTTTATTCCACAGGCATGGTCAATAGTTTTGTCACCTTGCTTCCCAGAAAATATGTTAATTTGTCTGCAGTGAAAATGACCACATTATTTCACTCTGGAAATGTTGGAAGTGCATTGCAACACTTTTATTCCTAGAATGTTTATTTGGCTTTTAAGTTTTACTATCTTCAGCACTATCACATTAAATGTATTATTATCTTTTTAAAATCCAAAGCCTTATTATCACTGTAGAGCAGCTTTGAGAGAAATTTAGATTTTTATGGTTATTGTTACTACTTCATCAAGCCTGTCAAGTTCATCTGGCAGTTACACAGCCCTTTAAATGAAAAGGGTGAGTTAATGCAATTTGCCAGTATATTTGGTGAAATATGTTAAAATGCATACAAATCATTAAAATATTGAGTTAAGTTTTTAAGCTGCAGTCAAGACAAGACTAAGAGAATACAAATATTTTCCTATGAAATTGAGTCATACATGCTCTGGAAAGGCCTGCTGTCTGTCTGCAGCAGGTATTTCAATCTACTGTTTAAGTCCTGACACAATAATGACATCAGCACGGACGCGTTTCATAACTCTTCTGCATTCTGACAGGGATGGCAGGAATTTAGGACAAGAGTCCTTGGCTGAATGACAGAAATAGACTCATGGGACTAAATGAGACTGAAGCAAAAGAGTAACAGGATTACTATTATTATCTCTAAAAAGTAATGACAGCTTTATCCAAAGTGAAAACCTTTGTTATGTTTAATAATAATACAATAACAATTTACACTCTATTGCTATTACACATATTACACAGAGGCCTGAATTACACACACATGCTCAGTAAAAACACATGCACTGATGGAGAGATGTCAGAGTGAGGGGGCTGCCCATGGAAAGTCGCCCCTGAGCAGTTGGGGGTTCGGTGCCTTGCTCAAAAGCACCTTGGCAGTGCCCAGGAGGTAAACTGGCACCTCTCCAGCTGCCAGTCCACCACCATACTTTGATCCGGATGTGGACTTTAACCAGCGACCCTCCGGTTCCCAACCCAACTCCCTACGGACTGAGCTACTGCCACCCAACTGCACTGCGCCACTTCCTGTATATACAAAGACATTCATCATCCTTTAGATATTAAGACATACAGGGAAGACTGATCTCAATACCATTCCTCTTGGCAAGCCTTACTCCTTGAGAACAAGTCATATATTATAGTATAACATCACAGGACAGTGAACTTGAATATTTCCCCTTCTGTTCTGTTTCTTTACTGTATTATGGTGGCCCTCATTCTGGCCCTCTGGGGCCTGGTGGTCTACTGACTTTCATAGCGCTTCAGCGCTCAAGTGGCATAACGACTTGGCCGGGAAGAACATTCACCTGGGTGTTCCCCCAAAAAGCAAATGCTGATTTTGTGATTACTGTTAATTCGGCAAATGTGTGGCCCCTGAGAGCTGTGAATAACCCATTTTATGTAGTGTAAACTATATAGTGGGCTCATGTTGGGCCATGTATCTCTCTGTGGGTTTGTAAAAGTTTTGCAGGATGTTAACATAGTCCAACGCTATTCTGGCATATGTGACAAACAATTATATCAAAGAGTAGCGGAGAATGATAATTTGACTGATTTACAAGACAGTATTTAAAGAATGTATTGCCCCTGACGCTGATAACATCTGTAACGGCCTCTGTGTGATCCAGTGAGGCCACGCTGTGGGAGTGATACCTCACTGGCATTAATTATCTCTTTGTCCTGAATTGATTACAGATTTGGTGCAGCTTTGAGCTGTGAGCGGGTACGCCTGCTACGACTGCACGCTCTCTTGACTGCAATCCAGAGATCAACCACAGCCTGATCACCCCGACCACCACATCTTGCTTTGAGTTTATTTAAGTTACAGAGACACAGATATATGTTTAGTTTATTCTTTTGTTAAATAAATCACTTTTTTATCATCATTTACGCTGCCTTGTTCCCTCTTTTGTCATGACCTTGAGCCAGGTTGTGACACATCTCAGCTAGTCAGGGTAAATTTAAGTGAAACTGTCCTTTGTCATTAGAACCCATGTTTCAGTTTTACTGCTCGTCAATGGGCATAGAAGCTGACAGTGTGACTCACGAGAGACAAAACACAAATATCTGCCCCCCCCTCAGATGCACCCTCCATGACAAGCTCATTGGCATTAGCCATGTGGTTTGAAGTGGAAAAAATGGCTCTGAATCAGTACCACAAATCAGAGGCCAGCTATAGTTTTGATCCAGCAATCGCTAGTATGTATGTGCTCATACCCATACAAACCTCTCAGACAGAGCTTTCTGGTTTATGTTCTCATCAATGCGTGCAGCTAGAGAGGGAACGAAAGACTAGAGAAATAGTTGAGGGAGTGAGGCTATCCAATTAAGCAATTACAAGCTTTGGGCCCCAGATTTTCCATGAGTTAATCTCAACAGCTTCTGGAGTTCACCATGGAGGCCCCACAGCGTCGCCTGGGAAGAGGCCTGAGACAGGGAAATGACAGTTTCTAATACAGATGAATGTCCATCTTCCACTGCCCCCAGGGTTTGATGCTCAAGGCGTCCATTATACAGTGCATCAAAGGAAGTCTAGACCGCTTAAACATGGAGGAAAAATGGTGGTCTATCAATCTCCTATCTTCTATCTTTTCAAGCCTCACGTTTTTCTCCCATACATTCACTTTTATTTTCATCCACATTCTTTCTTCCCTTCTAGTTTTCTGCAACTGGAGCAGTAATTTACTGTCTCTCTCTAAGAAATGTCTGCAGAAGTTACCTAGATGGGACTGAAAAGGGCTGGGCTTTAGGTGTGGGCAGGCTGGAATACAGCCTTTCTGGGCAGGGTCATGCAAGACTTGGCATGACTACCCGTTCTACAGTGTGCAGGCTGCAGCCCGCATGGCATTGAACTATATTTCATGCCAGACTCTACAAAGAGGAAGATCATGTCTGTTGCTGCTCACCTCTACTTGATGTTTTCTGCATATGCTGGCTCCCCCAACGTGGAGGGAGCGGCTGTAAAATCTATTTAGGTCAGAGCTATTACATTTCAACCCTTGTTTCCTGCCTCAGCAGGGAACAAAACTGAACAAAGCTGAATGGGGTTCAGGGTACCTTGACTCCATTTGTCTCCATCCAGTAGATGTTCCTGTCTTATGTATGGCCAACACCTCTAAACCTCTAACATGTATCAATTTTGCTTAATTCCTAAGCAAAATAGGGAAAATTGACACTGTGTTGTTCTGTTAGAGTGTTATACCAGATAATTTTTGGTCAACTTCTGGAAATTCCTTCTACACTGTTATCCCAAATTAGTTGACTTCACTAGAAATTTGCGTGGAAACCCGTTGCCTTAAACCATGTAAGTTTTTACACAAGGTAAAACTGAACAGGTCAAGTTGTATTAACACAGAGTGTCAAAGTAACTAGTTACTTTCAAGTAAATTTTTAAATGCTCAAATGTGACCCCACTTCCACCCCCCTTTAACAGAACTTAATACATGTGCATGTTCAATTATTTATGATAAATCTTATTATAATGAAACGAACACTTAATACAATACATTATTAACAGAAACAATGTACATAAAGTATTTTAATGTTGCTGTGGGACAAAGTGAGACTAGCCAACAATCAAATGCCATGTATGTAGCTATTATGTTTATATAGTGGATTGATATAAATAACAATAGATGTTTTGGAACTTTTGATAATTATTGCCCCTCATTTGGCCTCGCCATCACCGTCTCTTATGGACTGTGTTGTGTTGTTTGTTGTTGTGTTGTTTGTTGTGTGTCCGACTATGCGTGCTTTCAAACACCCGCCCAACACTACCTCTGATTGGCTTACCATGAAATTTTACTCAACCTCAACCAATCGACCGCATTTATCTGCTTGTCTTGTGCACTGCCCACTAATAACGGAAGAACAGTAAAAAAGTATTTGCCTTTTGGCATAGAGATCTAGCTGGTCTGATGAAAAACAGCTTTAATTATGGTAACGTGCCGCAGTAACTGCGTTAAGATTGGAAGAGTAATCAATTAGATATCAATTATATCAAGTGATGACCTCTTCTGAAGAGCTCTTTTGAGAACAGAAAGTGCATGGAGGAGGGGTGAAGGTGGTGCACAATCACAGAAGGCTTGTATCATGTGGATGTGCAGACATTTAAATGGAATTCCTCAGGGTGGAGACATGGCACATGTCTCGCAAACAGGAATCCAGCCAGCAGTGCACACATGTTAGCAAAATGACAGTAAATCATGACAAGGCATGAAAACACAATCAACAAATGATAGATTGACTCACGTTAACTAATGAAGACGCACACAGGATGCATTGGAGTGCCATCAGAGCGTTCAAATGATGAGCCAAAGGATTAACAATCAATTTATAGGCAACAGGTGAGATGGACATGATCAGGTGGCAGGTGGCAAAAGTATCCTTGAAAGCGCGAAATGGAATGGAAAGGAAATGGAATGACAGGAGTCTTTTCATTGCCGCCCCGGAATTGGGATCAATTCCTCTTGGGAAAAAAAGCTCTGGAAGCACCATCAGAGTGGCACTGGTCTAGTGTAAATCCGTCTGCCAACTTGGATGTCGCGGACCGGACATGCCCATCTCTACTGGTTGTGATGGCTGTGACATGCCCTGTTGGCCAAGAGGCCCGAGGCAGTTGTGTGTCACAGATCAGAACAGTCTTCCCTACTTCCAGATTCTGGACTTTGCTCAGCCACATTTTGGTTAGCCAAAATCTGGCTATGACACCACTTCCTTTGCCCAAGGAGCTTACTGTTGATAAATATAGCTTGTGGCAGAGAGGCATCCCACAGCCCCATTAGGAGAAAATTGGGATTGACCGGATCAGGATCAGCAGTGTTTGAGTAGTCACTCCAAAGGATGTTTTGGGCCAATGACAAGGTAAGTTCAGACCCCAAGGTGGTGGCCTCCTGGGCCCCTATATGGCATCACTCAGTTTGAGTCAGGGTACTGACAAATGTCCCTTTGCTTACACTCTGGAGTTGGCCATGATCAAAGCCACATGAATGAGATTTTGGTTGCCATGGACACGCAAGTAAACCACAGCACCATAGGCCTGTTCCGCAGCATCACAGAAGACATGAAGCTCTCAGTATACACCCAACTGGTCCGCTCAAGGGCGCACATAACAACAAGGCAGTCTGATGCTTGGGAGGTCAGACAGTTCATGTTCCCACTTCAGCCACTGATCAGCGTTCAGACAGAGATATGGTGTCATTCCAGCCTTGTTTGGTTTTCCACAAGTCCTGTATGAGCACTTTGCCCCAGATGGTCTAAGGTAAGATGTACCCTAATGGGTCATATTGACTGGCAAGAGTGCGGTAGATGAAACGGAGTGTGGGAATCCTAATTGGCGTCACCTGGTGTTTATATCCCAGGCTATCAGGAAGGAAGCTCCAACGCAAGGTGGATTCTTGAGGATCAACGCCCACTTCAGAGAGCCAAAAGTCAGTGCTCACAGATGTAGCCTCAGGAGGAGGTGTTTTACCACACTAGAGTCTTTACTCGCCCACTGACATATTTTGAATCCCCTTTGGGACAGTGTGGCACAAAGTTTGTCCAGCAGGGCTTTGGCTGTGGCTGACGTGTTGAAGCTTTGCAGGCAATTATCATCATAGAAAGCTCTGAACTCTAAGTTCAACACGTCATGGTCACTCTTTGGGTGCTCCTTCACATGACCCTGCAGAGTGTAAATGGTGCAACAAGGGCTAAAAGTTCTGCTGAAAGGTAACACTTGGCACTCGTAGGTCTTTGGGTGAGTTGCCTGAGCCATAGCTTGCCAGAGAAACCTGAGTAGTGGCCTGTCAGCAGGGAGTAAGTGAATTGGTGGAACATAGATTTTATGTCACCACTGATGGCCAGACTATGTTCATGGAAACGGAGGAGCACGCCAAAGAAGAGAGGGACCGTGAGTTGGACCAGGAAGAAGGCTACAATTCAAGTTGAGACCATGCCGTTAGCAGTTAAACACCAGTCAATGTTTCCCACTGGCTTGTTTGATAACATGATGTGGCCAAGCCAAGATTCTGACCTTGGCTGTTCATGTTTGGGATCCACCTCCTTAATGTACTCCATATCAATGAGCTTCAGGACCTCCTGGTTGTAGATCTCAATTAGCTCTCAGTCTGTCTTGAGTCTGCGCTCGGTTTCACAGAGCAATGGCAACAAGGTATGGACTGAGGAGAATAACTGTGGACTGTTGGGTTCTCTAAGCAGTGGGGTAACATGCTGTTCTTTGACGGCAGTCTTAGTCTCAAGCTGTTCCAGGCAATACTGATCTTGTTTAGATCAGGTTACTTCCTTCACTTTATGGTGTGGAAAGGAATCCAGGCTCCACAGTCTCTCCACATTCTCCATCAAATCGGCAGTAGCTGGGCAGGATATATGGTCACAGAAAGTGAACAAGGCTTGTGCATCCGAAGTGGGAGATCGAGGTAAGGTATTGGCTGGGCCTTGAACGGCCCATCCAAAGGGCAGTATGGACGGCTATGGGTCCCCTATAAGGTCCAATGCAGACAGGCTCTTTGGGCAATAACAAGTGGGAATGATCCAAGCCTATTAGGATTCATGGCCGAGCATGGACAAAGTCCTGTAAGGGTAAGCCTCACAAGTGGGAACACTCCCTCTGCAGGTCATTGGCATGACAAAAATGCTCAACCAAGTTGAGGACTGGGGCAGTAAAGGCATTGCATATAGGGAGCCTAATCTTCTTCTTCTTCTTCTTCTGGCTCACAAGGGAGATATGAAAGGAGATGGCCTCAACCCTTACAGGAATTACTTCATGCCGCACAGTTCTGAGATTGAGGATCTCTCCTGTTCCTTTAAGTTGCAGCTAGGACACTGCCGAGGTCAGAATGATTGTTCTCTCTGAGCCATCATTGAGAATGGCATACGTCTGCAGCCTCTGTTGGCCATTGTTTAGGAAGACCGGAACTACCTTCAACATCACACGGGGAGATAGATTTGGCTGATTGATGTACAGCGTGTCTTCAGTGCAGGGTGCACGGCCAAGCACATTGAGAATGTCTGCTTTAGCCAAGTTCTCAGGGTGTTGTGGATGTGTGGATTGTAATTTTCCAATGTACTGTAATGCGTAGAAGGTTTGGCTCAGATAATTTAGTTATTAGTTTCCAATCTGTGAGACTGGGGATATTGTCACTGCCCAGACCCCATCAGTCCCCACCCGAGTCTTGGTCATGGTGCGACAAAATAAATGTAGAACACTCAATCAATAATGCAAAACTAAAACCCAGTTAAGATAAAAGCACACCCAAAACATTAACAGAACATTATTAAAACACACTTTAACTAGGACAGGAACAGATTAGAACCTATTTTTTTCCTTCAGCGCAAAACAGTTTTTTTTTATTTAACATCCTTAGTTGTCTTTGCTTACAGTCACTAGTGTTAAATTTCAGGGAATTGTGGACCCAAATGCAGAGATCCGGCAGGAGAAGTTTGAGTTTGAGGATTTAATAACAAAAAAAGGCAGAATTCCAACCAACAAGGTATCCAAAAAGCAGTAGACAATAACAACACAAGGAGTCCAAAGGAAGCAGGCAGAAACGAATGTCCAAAAAGGATGACAAAAACAAAGAACAGGATATAAGCAAAAACAGGAGCACAGAGGCTGGAACAAACTCACAGGGGAAGAAAGACTGCAGGGAAGAGTCCAAATGCCGGCACAGACACTGAACACACAGAAAGGAACAAACAAAAATTATCTGACAAGAAACAAAGGGTACACAGACATTAAAAATACACTGGTAAATGAGGTAACAAGAGGCAGGGCTCAAGGGCTGCAAACAGGTGTGTGTGTGGGGGACCAAAAGTCCATGGGGCTAGAAGGCAGGGGGCCATGGAACTCGGGGAATGGAGGGCACTAAGGAACAGGGAACAGTGGGCACTCAAGAGCAGTGGGACCTGGGAACTAGGGACAGAGGGCACCCTGGAACAGGGGACAGTGGGCACTGGGGACAGTGGGACCAGGGACCTGGTGACAGAGACAGACACAATGACAGGGACAGAGGTAGAGGAAAGAGACCGGGCTGCAGGCGTTGCGTCGGGTGACTGGGCTGCCCTACACTTGGAACCATGTCTATTTCTGGAGGAAGGTGACAATTCAGCTGGGCTGAACTTAGGGGACAGGTCAGCTGGGCTGGAGTCGGGGGACAAGTCAGCTGGGTTGGAGTCGGGGGATGGGTTGGCTGGACTGGATTCAGGCGACGGGTAAGCCTGGAAATTACATCATAAATATAACATCCTATCTTTAAGTTTTCTCAGACAAGTGATTTACAGCCAAGTATACAATGTGTCACATAACAAATCATCACTTACCGTAATTTGTCACGATAAAGAATACAGTCATGGATATATTGTGCCCATGCATTGGACTGTAATGATTTCCATCTTACTTATTCCAAGTGAAATATCCTTTCAATGTGTTCTCATGTGTGCATGTATTTATAAACAGTGTGCAGGGAATTAAATGGGTGTGCTGGACTGGACGTGTTGCCAGATACATAGGCAGCCACACAAAACCAGTGCTGGAGAACATCCATGGCAACAGATGACCGAAGGGCCTCATGTGGACTTCAGATGTCTGAAGAGAGCTGCTACACATTGAAAATTCCACAGAGTAAAAACAATAATTCAACATCAGCAGACACTGCAGCAGCTTGACAGTGTATGGTATGGTACGGCTGACAGTTGGATGAAAAGACTTCAGCAGACAGGTCACTTCAGACATGGATGATGAGGGCACAGAGAGGTTACAGTTCTATTGTAAACCTAGGACCATCCGTCCTGAGAACAGAGAGATTGATTGTCTTAATTTAAGTGCAGAGTCTTTGTTAACACAAAAGAGCTTGAGATTAAGAGTCTGAATACATGATGGTGCTAAGGTGACGTCTACAGCTACAGTGTGATAAGTACTCCATAATGTACTTTTCTTTTTCTTTTGTGCTCTGAAGGTGGAGAACGTGACAATAAGACCCCAGGAAGTCGCCCCCTGACAAGAAATAGTTCAGCAAATAACCCCCCATAAAACAAAGCGTTTGCCACTTCCAGCCTGTAAGCTATAATAACCATTCTGGGAAATAAAGTGTACAGTATTTCCAAAAATGAAGAAGTCTTTAAACAATCATACCAATAGTTGTGCATGTTTTAGCCAATTTAATAGAAATCATGTTTACAATTTTACTATTCATTTTCAAAACATTGCTGCTGTGTTTTAGAAAACCATTTTTCCCCACTGTAATAATATTAATGTAGACTTGATGTTCGCTGCAATTGAGATTCAAGAGCCTATTAATTAATTTTACATGAATGGAAAACAATGGCTGCCTGGAAAAATAAGAAAACACAGACAGCAATGGAAAACCTTAGAGCAAGCATTCAAAAATAATCAGCAAAAAAAAGTGCAAACTACTTGCAAAAATGGTTTTCAATAGTCGTAGGTCATCTGTACTTTTTATTTTATTTTACATGTCACTAACATGCAACAGTCCATTTCTGAAGTAAACAATGACATACTGCTCACAAATCATGTTACCATGCATACTGTGTTTTAAGTAGATAACTGGACAGAGGTGTGTGGTGCAACAGTACTGACAAAACAGTGATTCAGAGCGTCTTGTTTTTGTACTGCAGCATACAGCGGCCCATTATCCCGTGCCTGGTTTCCTTCCAGCTAGTCACATATGTCATCCTGACAGACATTCCTGTTCTGTCTGTCTGCTGCCGCTAAAGCTCAGTCATCTCAAAATAGCTATGGGGGGGGTTGATTCAGCAGCAGATTGGATATGTTTCCCTGAGGTGTTTCATGTGCCAGCAACATCCACATGGGTGGAGTGCTTTACACTCTTCCATACAGTACATGTACATACAGATGCTGTCTGGAGCTAAAGTAAAGAAAAGATGACAAGGGAGCAGCACACCTTAAAGATAATCATCAACTCAGATTTGCAATTTCTTTACAACTTTATGGGTGTATGTTTGTATTTGCACATCTGGGGCTACACACCACATGCAGCCATTGCCAAAAAAAACAGCACCGTGTAGTATTTATCCTGCAAACATCCCAAACATTTTCTCACATTACTTTACCAGAAGGAATATGGGAAACATTGTTCTCACAAAAGCTATAGGGCATAATGGCAGCATGTTTGGCACTTAGGATCAGTCGGCACCTTCAACAAATACATTTTTGTGCTGCCCATAAAATACATTTTAATGGGGCTAAAAGGCAGAAAGGAGAGTATAAGGATTATGGAAATCATTACAGGCTCCATTAAGGTTGTGTAGACGCAACTGGATACACACTCTAGTTCACAATGCCAAAGACTGACACCAGCAGTCCGTTTTCTAGAAATGTCTTCTTTTCTTTCTGTTGCTTCTGGATGTCCGTCTGATTGTGAATGTGAAGAACTTGAATATCAGCTTGAGGAGATTGAATACATTGAATTAATTTCAAGCAATCTGATCATAGAAATGTTACATCTGAAAAGAACATACTGGTGAAGGGTACGTATGATCAGGATTTATGACCTGATGATAAAATATCACACATCTAAATGCCACTGCCAAATGCATATGGTTTAAACAAATATTTCCAACAATACCCAGTTACATATGCACCTACAAATACATCTACGCTCGTTATAGGCAATGGAGGGGCAACATTTTACACCTGGAAGAGTTAGTTTTGATTGTCTTGCGTGATACGCAGGGAGCTTCCCTATAACTCTCTCACTCACTACATGGCAGTAAAGTAGTTGCTCGCATCTAAGTAGCAAAATGGAAATATGATGCCTTTGAGTTTTATACCATCTGCCCTCCTGCAAAACTCCTTAAACTGTGTCAGGAAATATTTAGACAACAAGATCAGCTCTGTTGAAATCACAGGAAAGATGGGACTAGGTAGAAAAAAAGAAAGATAAACAGACTATTGCATAGTAGTATGTAAAATGTCCCATTACAAAACTCCTATGTATTGGCCCTCTGCAAAAACATGGTTTATTTCAAACTAAACATATTTAAAAGACATTATCAGAACTTTGTGCTTTCAATTATTTCAGGTCTCCCATGTTTCCTGTCACAAAGAATATGTAATTAGTGGTGGTGATGGCACAGTGGATATGATACATGCCGTTGGTGTGGGAAATCTGGGTTTGATTCCCACTGCGATACATCAACCAATGTGTCCCTGAGCAAGACACTTAACCCCTAGTTCCTCCAGAGGCGTGAAACTTCTGAAATACAGCAATTGTAAGTCGCTTTGGATAAAAGCATCAGCTAAATGACATGTAATGTAGAGGCATCAACACTGGCCTTTATGATCTTAAAAGAGGACTCCAGCAATTTAGTATTGCACATTCATAATGTCACGGAACATGCAAGAAACAGATTTGAAAAAGAATAGATGAAAGTCAGTGCAGCAAAATGTCCAGATATCCTGGATCCTACATTTCTCATGAGCCAACCAGTGTCATGTTTTTGTTTGGTTGGTAAATGCAGGTTTCACACGCCATATCCCAGTTTGTAAAGCAGGCTTTGGAAAGCTCCCCTGTAACTTCAGAGGACATAATAAAACTGTTTTGACAGGCTGAGCAGTTCTCCTTGCTATAAGTAAACTGAACTTGATGTGTAAAATTGTAACCATCTTGTAAAATCTATTTTCTTCTGATTTATGGTCAATTTTTCAGTACAATAATCAGCTGCATAGTTAGAAAGATAATTTCACAAAGTTTTGTGGCATCTTGTAAAATCAAAATGATATTCTTTTTCAATTTAAAAAAAACTACATTTTTATTCTAGCTGTTATAATATGAAATGTGATTGATGTATAGAAAGGCATGAAAATGAAGCCTATTTCTAATTCTCCAGAGAGGTCAGGAGTTAGGGTCAACAGCATCCCCAAAGCTGGTAGACACTTGGTGTATATTCCAATACCCATACTATTGCCGGGCCGCAAAAATATGTTATAAGTCCTAATACAAAGTATATCAAATGCACTATGCCAAAAATACCAGGATGTTGCATCCAGTTGCCTTTTCCAGCCTGCAAGCCTGCATGCTTTTCCAGCTATTGTGACCCACAATCCTCTGTGCAGTGGAAGATACATTACATCAACTGAGCTGCTGAGAGAGCACAGACAGATAGCAGCCTGAAAACAGCTCGTGGACAGCTCATTTAGAGTTCACACTACATACCGTGACAGATACAGTTGTGTTCAGAATAATAGCGGTGTGTTTCAAAAGTGAATAATGTTCAAAACCCTTAGAATAGCTTATAATTCCACAATAGAAACACTGCACATTCAATTCCAAATCAAAAACATGACCAGAATTGATCAAGTTTGTGTTATAACTTTACTGAAAGTGAAGAAAAAAGGAATATTAGGCTGTTCAAAAAAAATAGCAGAATTTGCATTTTTCTTTACAAACGCAAACATTTACTGTATAAACTGAAAAACGTCTCAAGGATTTGCTTTACTTTGAATCACTGCACTAACATTTAGTTGCATAACCGTTAATTCTGAGAACTGCTTCACATCTGTGTTGCATGGAGTCAACCAACTTTTGGCACCTGTGATCAGGTATTCCAGTCCAGGACGATTGAACTACATTTCACAATTCCTTTTGCATTACTGGGTTTTGCCTCAAAAACAGCATTTTTGATGTCACCCCACAAGTTTTCTATTGCTCGCTTACTGGTCTGTTTTGGGTTTTCAAAGGCATTTCCTCTTCAGCATAAGGCAACATGACCTCTTCAAGTATTTTGATGTATTGAAACTGATCCATCATCACTGGTATGCAATAAATAGGCCCAACACCACAGTATGAGAAACATACCAATAACATGATTTTTGCACCACCATGCTTACTGTCTTCACAGCGTACTGTGGCTTGATTTCAGTGCATGGGGTTGTCGGACAAATTGTCTGCAGCACCTAGACCCAAAAAGAACAATTTTGCTTTCATCAGTCCACAGAATGTTGCGCCATTTCTCCAGTCAAATTTCAACCTATTCAGTATATGTTTTTTTCCCCAGCAATGGAACTTTGCAGGGGCTTCTAGTTGATAGCTTTGCTTCACACCAGCATGCACAAAATTTGCTTCATTCCATCCTTAATTATGGGCCATAATTTACACCTGTTTCTTCACAGAATCCATCACCTCACTAATTGAACACAACACTGCTATTATTTTGAACATGCCCCTTTCAATTACAGATTCAATTACACAGAATGAGCAGCATGCATGCCATGACTGTTGGGTCTGTTGGTTTTCTATGACTCTACAACACTTACTAGTAAATTATTTGCCATATAGAAATATCAATTCTAACGGTATATGAGCAAGAGAGTCGTAATTCAAGGTGCAATGCTATGACAAAGTAGTATTTCACAATTGTATGCATACTGCATGCAACAGGCAACGTAAAAGTAGGGTTGCATGGTTTTATAAAATGTGATTAATGAACCAATGTCAGACAAAGAGACACAAAAGCCCATATCTTATGCAGAACACTCCATCTCCAGCGTGAATCAAGCATTTCCAGCAGTGTTCAGGTCCACCATTTAAGTGTTCATTATCATCGAGCCATACGTCAGTGGAATAACAGAGCAGAAGCATTTATTTTCTCAGCTCCCCTTCATTTATCAATCCTGTCTATCCTTGCTACTGCATGATCCCTCACGTCACGTGTTGAACTGCACGTCCTGTGTTTCCTCCATGTGGAGTAATCAAAGCAGTTGATCCAGAAGCTTAAGACAGTGTTTGGTTCCTAATCAGACTGCAGGAACTCCTGCTCTTTCTGTGGTTTAGACTCATAATGTCACATAATAATCCCATGTCAGTCAGATACGTCAGTGCAAACATATACACATGCTGCTTTCATAACCCCTGCTCTGCCTTCCACACACATAAACAATCTTCTTTTTTGTCTGTTCAACTCTGTCTTATGCCTGCATATAGTACAAACACACTCGCACATACGAGAGCAGTGGTGTGAACCTATTTCCACCTGTTTCTGATTACTCTAATTGGCCAGTGAGGGTTGAGGAAATGTGTGACAGCTGAATCTGGGGTAGCAAAACTGAGCCTGGTGAAAAATGAGTGGAAAACTAGAAGAGCGCCTAAGTGAGAGAGAAGTCATACCGGCATTAGGAGTCATGGTTTGCTCCCTTTGTGTGTGTGTGTAAGACCAGTTGTGTTTAGTCTGTATTCTAGTGTGAATCATTCATTCTCTTACTCTCTCTTTAACACACACACACACACACACACACACACACACACACACACACTACAACCACACACTTTTACACAACTGCAGACCCTGAATAACTTCCCAAGTGATGCCAACAGTGAGGCTGGATAAATGGAGCACAGAGGCGGCAAGTGAAGAAATCATCTTTAGCCAGACAGAATCAATCAATCACACTCCAGAGCTGGTACCGCCAAAGCTTTTCCCAATGATGCCCTTTCACCACAATGAAAATATTAATTAATTCTGTTGTACTGGACATCAATGGGGCTGGAAATGAGCTGAAGTGGTCATTCACTCACTTAGGAAGCACACTAGGTAGGCTATGGAAGTATAGCTGTGAAATGTAGGAGGATGAGACGAATAGTTATTCCAAATTTCATGGTAATCAATAGTGGTTTACACATTAACTGCAAAATCACAACCTCATGGTCACACTAGAGGAGGAAATTCAGAAACTTAGAAGGAAAGTCATAGGATCAAACCAAAGACCAAAGTCATTATTATTCTTTGTCTGTTTCTACATAGTGGTGCGACCAACCAACTGCCATTGCCATTCCGAGGGTAAATTTGTATTTTCACTGTTTGTTCAGTTGCCCATTTTACAGCTCAGTGACTGGAATGCTCAAGTTTAAGGAGCCATCCATGCAAGTGGATGATGTACAGTATATAATTCTGGATCTTCTTTGTGTGGCATTATGTGTCACTGGGCTTGTAGCAGCTCATACTTGCACAAATAACAGTAATACAGACACAAACATGTGACGTTGAAGTACCGCTGATCCATCAAAAGACAGTGACTCACACAGACATTTACCAGTCCATGCACACAGACACTATTAATCCAAACATAATCTTTCTTGGTGGTGACGAATAATGATCCAGACTCTTTGAGGTGGTATCGTCTCTACCTGAGAGGATCAAACCATAGCGATACGATCAGGTATGGATTCCCTCTAGTAGGATGACTGAGTGGACCTTCAGCTCTGCTTTGTTCCTCTGGAGTCCCCTCTTGTCTGAAATGGATTCGTCTGTCTGGGCCCGCCTGTGCAGGGTTACCAGGGGGTTGTATAAATACACACTCACTTTGGGTGGGATGGGGGCAAAGGGATTTTCAATGACTCGCACCGGTGAATGGAGCGTGCCTTGCCAAACAAATGCATCATCCTCCTTTCCCGATTGTTTAGGTAGCATCGGCAGGGAGTTGGGAGTTTTCCCTTCGATTACTCTTTGTTGTGGCTGCAACCCGCCGATTTATGTCACAATGCCATCTGCATTTGCTTTCCATATGATATGTTTGTTTGTTGTGATAGGGATTCTTTCCTACTGATGTCATCTAGAGCAGGGCCACTGGGAGCAATTTAGTATCTCTGTTTTTGGAATAAATTTTGCACTGAAATAATACACTTTAAATTTGCCAGAAGCACTTTTTAACCACATTATCTTACACTGCAGTTAGAAATGGAAACTATCAATTTATTATGCATTTCATCATTATAATACATCATATCAGTGTCATTACTGAGTAGTCTTACTAAAGCAACAAGGGTACTACACTTAAATATAAGCAGGGCTGACATATTTTACTTTTTGATAAAAATCCATTTGACACGAGAGATTTCTCTCAGTTATGCAATGCATCCACTTTTGAAGATTCATCTGCAACTCCTGCTGTTGTGAATTACATATTTGGACAAAACACTCACTGTCCATCTTGCCTCCTGTCACAGTGAGTCCAACAACAATATTGCATGTTTCTCTAATGGCTCCCACCAGTGGATGAAGCTCATAAATAATCATCTCTCTCACTTTGTTTATCCCATCTGCATCTCGTCGGTGATAGGTTTGTTGCCCACTTTATGGCTCTCACAGCCACACTGGCTTAAACAAATATTAATAAATGTCATCAGAATGAATGGAGCTTATTTATGAAAAATAGAGAAGTGATTTCAGCAAAATCTTCACTTTGAGAGATATTACATTTAGTCATTTTTAATCTCATGTTGATCTTCACAACTAGATGATGAAGTGGTGAAAGATAGAAGCTCTGTAAAGTCATAAATCTCTTTTTCCCCATACACCTTTTCGCTAAGAAACTCAAAATACTTTCACCAAGCTCTCTGTCAGTTAAGGCAGTTGTCAACCATGTGATATAGAAAATGCATGACATCACCACCACTGTTTGCCCCTGATTGATGTCTGGTTTTGTGTTTTGATGTCCTGACCCACAACAAAACCATGGTTTGTAAGGTTCCTTTGTCATGAACTTCATGTGTGCAGTGTTATTCCAAAGCACAGTTAAATTAACCACCATTATTTACAGGCAATAAAGTCATTAAACAGCATACAGTACACGACTTACCTTTTTTAATTATGCCGTGCATCACATACACTCTGCGAAAATACATCAAAGTTTTGCTGGAACTTTTTAGAAGTGCATATTCTCCCTGACATGACACCCACTTCTTATATTATAATAGTATCAGCAAAGTTATCATTAAGTCAGAGTGTGCAGCCCAAAAGTATTTCTTGTTTCTGATAGTAAGCTACCACTTTATAAGGGCATGGGATATAACTTAAACGTTGAAACTGTCACCATTATGATAGCAATACTGCCATCTAGTGTTAGTGAGTCAGGCAACTGCAACTTCTCAGGTTTTTGTGAAACTAAGCACAAGGAAACTGCCAAGATACATTCAAAAACAGTGTACATTGCCATGAAAACTGTATGGAATTGTTAAATTTCTTCTTTGGGGTAACTGTGGCAGTGTAGGTGCTATATATCTATAATGTTTTTGTATAAGAGTATTCATTATCCCCATATTCTGGTGTGTATTAATGGTTAGAACAAGATGGCTATTTACGGTAATGTCTTGTAATAACAACCTTTGCGAGCACCGTGGGGACTAGCGGGGAGAATAAGCACAATACGATGTGGTTACATCTGGTCAAAATTTGGGATATTCCAAAAATATTCACAGTAACTCAGTATCACTGTATCTGCCAAAGGTGAAGATTCAAACTGTCTTTAATTGTGTAACCTTTTCATGTCACAGTACTTTCGTCAGTTACCTTTATGGATGCATTCACTTTATTTTAAAGTAGGCAATATGGCAAGGAAGCAATTCTGGGAAATTTATTTAATTTAATTTAAGTTTAATTACAGTGGTGCTCATAAGTTTACATGCCCATGCTTAAGTTGACTAAAAAGAGGAATAAAAAAATCATCTTTTGTAAATAGATCTAAATGCCTTAGTAAAAAAAAAAAAAAAAAAGGAAAAATCAAACCTTTTAAGGACACCAATTTCTTTGTGAATGAATAATGTATTGTAAATAAATAAATGTTCTTCCTTACCCCTATGTTAAATTCCTATAGGTATGGGATACTTTCCATAAAATCATCTCTCAATGCAAATCAAACCAGCTATTAGTCTAATTGAAATAAAACCATGCAAATCTCTATGTATGGTGAAGGGTAAGGGAACTTTATCAGGATTCATAGTGTCCTGGATCCATGAAATAACTGGCCTTTATTAATAAAAATGTGCCTGCCTCTATGGGAATTTAACTTAGGGTATGTATACTTATGCCCCCTGCATTTTAAGGATGAACATTTATTTATTTACAATATGTTATTGATTCACAAAGAAAATTGGTGTCCTTAAAAGTTTTTTTTTTTTTTTTTAAATTAGGCATTAAGATCTATTTACAAAAGATTTTTTTTATTCCTCTGTTTAGTCAACTTAAGCATGGGCATGTAAACTTATGAGCACCACTGTATTTATTAGATTCAAATTAAGCCAAAGTTTAAGGGTTTTATATGTTTGTCTAAAGTACAGTAGGTATTTGCTTTTGGCGTAACAACTCATATTCTCAACCTCATTCCATGTCTGCATTTTGTCATGAGCAAAGAGCTTTATTGCCCCACGAGCGTTATAAAACATCTTACACATACAAACCAGACATGCATTGCCATTAAAACACATCAAGAAAGTACATTTAAAGTAACAACAAACCCTCTCATCGCTGGAGGAGACTAAACTTTAATATTGTTGTTACCTCCAAAGTAAAATGCTGTCAGTGTGAAATAACTGATTGTTGATCATGTTCTGGTGAACATGGTGTGAAATGTTTATGTTGTACAAAATAAAATAAGCTACTGACCGAACACAGTAGGCTGAAATAATACACACATAGCATTCATATTTCATGATACGTCAGCAACATCAAACCTGATTACGCTCCGGTGATGACTTACATGTGCGAGTTCTCTCTGCGGGTCAGTCTGCATTCCTTTGGCTCAGAGTTTTGTGACGTGGCAGAGGGGGACGGTAGACTCTATCTCACTTCAAATTACTTGACAGGGCATTTCCCTCCTTTGTGCCATTTTTACACCCAAACTCAGTCAGGTCTGGTTCACTCAAGCAGAACTGTTATATACCAACACGAGTAAAAACATATTTAAGCCTGTAGAATAAAACTAATTTTAGCTTTTAAATATTTTCAGGCAGCTCAACAAGTTTGCATTTTTTCTGCCAAGGTGAAAACAACAGGACACATGTGGTACTGAGAAATAAATAATTTTAATTTGCTCTGCTGCCAACTGTACAGGTGTTCTTTATCAAACTTTTTTATTCCAGTCAACACATGGAATCATATGGAGAATGGCAGGTTTGTATGACCTAGGTAGAGACATTATTGTATTTGTTTTCTAGTTTCTAAAGACAGTATTTTCTCATTCTGTCCAAAAATAATACATAATGAATCACATAGCAAAAGGTACGTGTACAAAGCAAAACAGCAGCATGGAAAACAGGCATCTAAATATTACAATCACTTGTCAAGGAATAAAAACATTAGAAATTGCATTCAGTGCATATAAATGTGTGTATGTGCTAAACATATACCATTAAGTCTAATTATATCTTATTTAATCTAAGTAGACTGCAATAAAAAAAATATCAGTGACTCCAAGAAATAAGCAAATTAAGCTGTAGGTGGCACTGCATAAAGAGTGAGATAACAGCGGGGAATACACCGTGATAGTGATTCCTGGCCTACAGCGATCACAGTTTTCACCACAGAAAAAGCAGGAGTTCATGTTGTGCAGAGCATCCGAGTTGTACGTTCTAGTTGCTTTTCTCGCTGTGGGATGGGCAAAATAATCATATGGTATTATGATAATCAGTACATGACACTGTGTGTGTATATAACTGTTAAATCAAACTGGCCGGTATGTTTAGTGGTCTGGGCAAAGCAGACTTTGATTCACTGAAACTGTACTCACTGGGTTCATAGTAGTCGTAAACCTGCACGACAGAATCCTGTACGTGGGCCAATTTGTAGGCTCTGATGACTGGAAGTCTGATGCAGACCTCTGATTTGTTAAGCTGCAAATGGGACCAGAAAAGTGAATGTGGGGTGGAAAAACACAATATAGCATTTACTTATCTTTTTCTTTCATATCTTCTGAATATGTAGTATCTGACATAAGAAATCATTTTTTCTTTTAATTTAAGAAACTTGTAGTGTGAGCTTTAAGAAGTCAGTGAGAAGTACACAAATAAGATGACATCACGTACTGATACAGATATCCTGTAGCTAGACTGCCCTTGTCAGTTAGCAACAAGGGTACTAGGGTACTACAACCACCCTCATTTTATTTTCCTCCTCTAATGCACCTTAAATTGTACTTTGTTTCTAACTGTGGTTCTTTACAGACTCTTACGGCAGCTACCACCACTGTGGACACAGAGGTCATGTTCTCAGTATTTTTTTTTCTAGGAATGTGAGGGAGGAGTTTGCATTCAAAAAAGACACACAAATAACACGTAATGGGTTTTGATGGCTAGTTCTGATACTTTTAGATTACATGTAAACAGCCTTCATGAATAAAATAAAAATCTAATTCACAATTATATTCTTGGCAGACATCATTTAAACCATCATGTTGAAAAATAAATTGTGTGAGAGAAGAAAAACAAAGCATAAAGGATCAATTGAATGATTAAAAAAAAAGGTTTTAAAAAATCAGATTTGGTCTAGTCAAAAATGTCTTGAGCCCTGTTAATTGGGCTCCACCCAATTATATTGTTCTAGTTCTGGTTTGACAAAATAAAACTACAATGTAGCCCAACTTAACTTGTCATGCCTGACCATGAAATGACGATATGATGAAACACTTACTGAATCTAGGTAGAGGATGACTTTCTCGGGAAATATCTCCACCTTTTTGATAAGATCTTTTAAGGCGGCAGCTCCAGGAGAGAGACTGAAACCACTGAGCATGCCCACATCCATTATAACCATACCCGTATGAGATATCATCTGATTGTTCTTTAATCTAGAGAGGAAAAAAGCAAGATTAATATGTTTTTAGTCCCGTTTTGCAGGGTATCTTACATGCATGAAAACATAATACTGTAGGTCTAAGAGCCCTATCTTGCACCCGGCGCAGCGCAAAGCCTGACGCAAGTGTCTTCGCTAGTTTAAGACCTACGCAGTTGTCAATTTCCCATCCAGCACTTGTGTCATTTAAATATCAAATGTACCTGAGCCCATCTTTGCGCCCATGGGTGTGCTGGTCTAACAGGGAGTGAATGTTAATTGAATTCTTGGCGTATTGCTATCTTGAGGCAGTCTCTATCTTGAGAAGTGATCGCGCCATTGACCAACAAATATCTGGTCTAAAGTTAACAGCGCAACATTATTTAACAGCGAATTAGTAAAATGCGCCTAATCTTATGCACAGTGCGCACACACTATGCTGTTTACACACACACATGCAGAAGATTACATATAAAAATATTACGGTGCAAATCCACCATCATAATAGCAATGCGCCAAGGTATAAACGCGCCTCGCTTTCAAAGGGAATTGGAGATGACATTCTGATTGGTTTATTGCATGTTACGCCCAAAACACACCTATGAGTTAATGAAGACACTAAGTACATCCCTTATGGACCATGCACCCGGTAAACGGACCCTTTTTCCGCCGTCAAACTAGCAAAAGTGGATTAAGACACGCACCTGTGCCATGCGCTTCACGCCGTGCGCTTCGATTGTTAAAATAGGGCCCTATGTGTTGTACTTACCCCGTGCATATGGATAACAGCATGTGATTGTTGTCTCTTTCCTCAGTAACATTTACGTCTAAGTAAAAAGCCTCCTCGTCTTGCTGGAGGTTCTGTGAAAAAGCTTTGCTCTCCAGGTTGTAAAAGATATTCATCTGGATGGATTCATGCAGTAAAAACTTTGATTAGGTGGTGAAGAGCTAAGGTTTCCTGTACTGTCTGATAGCACAGCAAAAGATTATACAAGACTGGTCACACAAGCAGTATCTGGTACAGAAATTTCTCATGAAGCAAAAATTAAATAACGATTGAATCTCTGTATTTGTTTCAACATTAAAGTATTGAATCACGGAAGATTAAAAACGGGATATGTGGAGAGAGGATAGGATAAGGAGAGAGTTAGGAAACGTCCACACCAGGTTATAATATTGAACTTAGTGAAAAAATTAACCTTTCACTAAAGTCCTCCTCCGAGTGATATTAACACCAAATGCAGCCAGGACTTCAAGTGCAGCACAATTACACACAAAACAGAAACACTGTATAGCTGTACCTGGAATAATGCAAATCCTCTTCCTTCCATGTATATATTTAGGTTTAGATCTTTGTCAGCATTAATCTAAGAAATAAAGTAGAAAACATAGAAAGTCCAGGAGGAAAATACTCATTAGAGACACATGGTCTCTAGACATATCTTAATATATCAGGCATGCGAACAAGCATGGCATTCCACCCAGGTCTATTACCTCTTGGCTCTGATACGTCAGATAGTTGGTGGAGTTAATGTGAAATAGTGATACAAACGAAGACCCTGGGGCAGATATGTTGAGCCTGAGGTCGATGGCATTGGAACCACTGAAGACAGAGAAACAAGCCAGAGCCTGGAGGGCCACTACCGTGTCCTGGGGAAGAAACAGGGTAACAGGTCAAAATACCTGCATCTGGATCGCAGAATTGTGGGATATTTTTGTGGCTATTTTCACAATAAATTTTAAATGTACTTTGAACAAACAGGTCTTATTGTACTTCCTGCTGCATAGTTAAATATTAGTTTTTGGAGCAACAAAAGCAGGTGCACCTGTGTCGTTCCAAAGCCTCCTAGATGGTTTCTCTGCTCGCTTAACCATTTTAAGAGAGCAATGCCCTCCAACAAGTTGCCACTCCTACAAAGAGCCAGCAGCACGTAGGAGGCCATTTCGATCTGCGCTGAGTGCGGCTGCCCGTCATGTGACTCCAGGCCAGCTGAGGAAGTCCACATCATGACTTCATCTTTGGAACAAAATGACAGACAGTGTAATCAATATAAGCGTGTACACATACTGTCATTTTGCTGCACAATTAAAAACATTTATTCACACACAAAGTGCTGAAACATTGTTGTTTCTTGTTGCTGCTCTTGTTCTTCTTCTGGAAGAATCTGATCTTAGGAACTTTAAATTCTCAAATTTTGTTGTTTATATATATATATATATATATATATATATATATATATATATATATATATATACATACACACACACACACACACACACACACACACACACACACACACACTGTATATATTCAGTATGTGTGTGTGTGTATATTTAATCCAAAGTTTGACATGTTTGTTTTACCACTTAGCATCACATATCTTTCTGATAAGTCAAAATGGAACAAAACATGTCCAGGAGATTTCCATAGGCATAATGCACCTGTCTGTGGTATCAACCAATAAACAAAAAAACAACAACAACAACAAGACAAATAAGGCATTAAAGTAGATATGTGACTTTTGCACATTCCTGAACATAAAACAAATGTTACTAAATTACCTCTGTAGTCAGCTCTCCTGCTGAGCTCAGTCAGGGCAGTGTCAGCCACAGGACTATTGGCCAGAGCTAAAGCATAGGCCACCAGACACAGACTGTAGTTACTGACCCCGCCACTGGTCACATGTTTCTCCAGGTACTTCTGGGCCAGGGACACATTCCCTCGGTACTTATCCTTCACACAGAGGAACCAGGCAAAAGAGCATGACTGTCAACTGACTTTTTCCATCATCAACTTACACAAGTCCCCCTAACTCACCACATAGCTCTCGTCCTCCAGCAGGGTTATGAGTACATAGGCAGTGAGTGCCACTGGACCATTATCCAGTCCTCCCTGCATCTCTGTGTGGATCAAAGGGCCCACTTCACTGAACTCTCCTTGGGGCCCCTGGTGTTTCAAGAGCCAAGTCATAGCCCTGGTCAGGACGCTCTGGTCTATCTGCATGTAGAGCTGAGCCTGGAAAAAACACCTCAGCACGAAGGCTGTCAACCTGGGACCACAGAAAGGAAAAAAAGCATTAAAGCAAGAGAAATGAAAGCCCTTTTAATTAGGGATAGACCAATTATTGGCTCTTGCCGATTATCAGGCCATTTTTGGCAGTTTGCAGATTATCAGTATCTGCATTTTATTTGCCCGACAACCAATAAAGTTAATTAATTAAAAAGTGGGCTACTTTGGCTCCACTACTGTGTATGTCCCTCTGCTTCTGAGTCTGACTTGTGCTACGTTTACACATGGCCAGCTATTTTCATAAATGGACATTTCATCCTCTCCGTTTTCATTGTGCACAGCTGTCAGTTTTCAGGAAAGTTTTAGTTTACACATACCTGTTTGCCGTCAATGCCTTCAAGAACATGCCAAACCTGTAGGTGGCAGTGTAACGAGAAGCTCAAGCCCACGTAAGCCAATCAGAATCCCGAAAATCCCGAACAACTAATCACTTCCTTTCTCTTCTCTTCCTCAGCTGCCTAAACCTCCATTTGTCTCAGTTTACATGCAGACGTGCAAACAAAGTTTTCCAGAATCCCCACTCAGTCTGGAGTATTTTTTAGAAATAATCGTTTTCAGAGGCGAATTCTCCGTTTGCGTGTAAACGAAGGATACAAATTAAGGCAAATGTCTGTTTTTCAAAATAACCATGCACGTGTAAACGGGGTATTAGTAGTGATGGGCAAATGAAGCTTTGGTAAAGCACTGAACCACTTAGAGGAATTGTTTTGAAAATGGGTTCATTACTAGAAGCTTCAGTAACAGCGACCTCGCCTGGTGAAGTGCCGAGGCTGCATCTAAATTATCACGACAAGATAGTGCAGGAAGCTTTTAGACTAGTGACACACATATCCTAACAATGGGATATTATTCTTTTTAAAATAAAGATTGATGAATTTGTGTATTGTATTATTGGGTATTGGGGAGAGAGTACTTGGGGAAACAGAGGATGGGCTGGGAAAATATGGCACAAGTTGAGTGTGCTTGTGTAACTATAGCCAGGGGGTATGTGGGACAGGGAACACTATTTTTTTCCAAACTTTTTAGACTAAGCCTATTTCTTTTTTTGCCCACAACCTCTCCACATTTAGAGAAAATTCATTCAGAGGGAACAGATGACGCCGGCGTGCATAAAAACAGTTTTGCCAGTTGCAGTGGCAGCACCTAACTGGTTCCTGTGTGGTAGTGGCGCTGCAAACTATTCAGCTGACTCATTCAGAGAATGAAGCAGTTGCTGCTTTGGACATTATGTGTCAAGTGTTTTTTCCGTACCAAAAGAAAACTTAGTAGTGGTTCAAATGGAATTGTAGTTAATGGTTACGTATCGAAGCTTCAGTGTCAGACTGCCATCACCAGGTATTAGTGTCCCGTCAACACTATCTGACTATCTTTTACTGTGTATTATGTTGAAAGTTTCTAATTTTATTAAATAGTTGCTTAAAGCATTTAAATAAAGTTTTGTTTTGAAGTTTGTAACATTCCACAATCTTACTTTTGACTTAAAGATTTTCATTAACTGCTAATAATCGGTATCGGCCTTGAAGGAATAGTATTGGTTGACCCCTACTTTTAACCCTCTAAAATAATAAATGTACTCAATTTATTTAACACAACTGACTATTTGCAAAAATTCCTTCAATGAGTGTACCATTACCATTACACTGGTGACCTACCATGTGCTACCAGAGGGGTCGCCGTCTCCAAAAGCACTGAATGATCCATTATCTTCTTGGTAGGACAGTTGTCTCTGATACCCTTACAGCAGAAAATAGAGCAACTTAATACAATAAAGCATCTTTATAAAAACTATTACATCTAAGGAGCACATGAAATAACCTTCTCCATACATTTACTGTAAGGCGGTGACACATGTAAAGGCCGCTTACCTTCCATTATGTTGTCCAGAGCCCTGCTCCTGATCTCCTTATTGTCCTGGATTGACTTGTCCAGGTACTGGAGAACATAAATACTTGGAGCAAAGTGGATCATGTTCTGCTCCCCACAACCAAGAGGCATCTGAACCAGAGAATCCAAGTTGCTAATAGACAAGGCCAAGATATCACCTGTGTAAAACAACACAGAAATAGTAGGTGGAGGAATTTAACTGTTGCACAACATGTTCTGTGAATATTTATTACTTTTGCCACCTTTCCCATACTAATATTCGGTATCTTAAAGTAACACTGTATGGAAGAATGGAGAAGAAACTATAGAACCATCACAGACCAAAAACCACACAGGAGACAAAAACTCCATCGTGCACATTTGCTTGTTGTTTAATAAAGCTCACTATCACAACAAGTACAAACCACAAATTTGGCTCCAACTGAGGAAAATACTTAGGCTTGGCTTTCTATCCTGACAAATGCTCAACATCCCTCAATCTGAATGGAGCCAAGCCAAACAGCCATTCAGAATCTGCGAGCCATAAACATTCCTGTTTGATGGCCATACTTTCCAGTTGTTCAAAATTCCGTACCTAAATGTGTTCAGGACATATACCCAAGCTCATAATCATAACACAAAGGAATGCAGGCACATACTGTATTACAAACGGAGGGCACTTAGATAGAACTGCCACTGGCACAAAGGGGAGGATAAATTTATAGACGTACCAACCAATGCCACATGGGAACTCTGGCTGCCTGGTACCACATCTGGTGGAAAGGAGAAGGAGACAGATCTGGAACTGTTGTGTATCACTGGTGCCATCTCCAGGAACAGAGTCTCTGAGAAGAACTGTTTAACTCCCTCAGGCTTCAGGAACATGGAAGTAATTCATTGTTATCATAGGATTAACCATATGCCATGTAGCATTTCTACACTTTTCTTCCCTGGGACATCACATGCATATGATCATATTATCCAGTGTTTCTATCATACCACACCTTCACAAGCACTGTCCGAACAAGGCTGTCTAAGACCTCAGCAGATACGGCGTCCACAGATATTTCCATCTCGCCCAGAGCCACAGGCCTTATAGGGAAGAACGCGGAAGCAGACACATGACTCCCTAAGGTGAGTTTTTGGGCATTTACCACCATGACACCCTGTTTGTCTGCCAAAACAAACTCAAAGGCCTCACTGTGTGCTATCAGCACAATGATCTGTGGAGAGAAACAGCCTTTAAAACATTTTCTGTGTGCCATAAGACTATATATTATAATAAATCATCAGTTGGGGAGTTTGTTGGAGGTGTATCTAAAGAGTAAAGTGATCCTTTACAGATCAGATGATTTACCAGTCTTATTTTAGCTAAAATAATCCACAAATTTAGTCCTTTATACCTCTATGTCATGCTCTAAATGGTTGATGATGTTCACTTCCAGCACTATCTCCTCCCCTCTGATGAGGTATGATGGGACATCCAGAGACAAGGAAAAATCTTTTGACACGGTCAGCTGTGAATAAGAGAACCTAAATCAATTCAAAAACAACACTGGCTAACATTTTTAGCAGTGGATATAAAAAGTTAGGGAGCAGGATTAAGGATTAAAGTTTATTGGTTTGTTTGTTTACAAGACAGTATAGAAAGTGGGCAAAGCACTTCAAGCTTCAGTGTTTCTGTGTGACAGCAACGGGAAGAACTTAAACTCAAATGCAAAAATCACTCCCCATGTCTCATTTTCTGTACATATGAAGGAGCACAACATTTTATTTATTCAAGTGGAAATAAGAAAAGCTGCAGGAAATCTAACCCCCAAATTTGAGAAGCATCACTGATATACAGCATAGAGGCACGTAGATAATATTTAATTACCTTTTGTGGCTCAAGAGTGAAGCCCAAACCCAGGTTGTCTGACATCACCAGTGCAACAGCTCTTAAAGATGTAATGCCATCTGGCACTGTTATATTCTCAATTGTCCATGTTTGATCGCTGATAGAAAAAACGGAAAAAAAGAATAACATAGAATTTATTTTTGCAAGGTTTCGTCCTAAACATGTGTATGCAGTGAAGTGTGCCTATATATATTTGACAAACGTAATCACTCATTTAAATCACCTGCCTATTCTAGCACCTTTTAGCACTCACCTAACATTAGTGTCTAACCACAGCAGGGATTCAGAGGCATCCATCCAATGGCTCCAGTACTTCTCAACCATTAGGACATCTCCTTTTGAAAACCCCAAAAAAGAGAGAGAAGAGATCAAAGGAAGTTCAGAGTTTGCAAACATCTGAAGAATGAAGATTAAATCCAGTAACATTGAAATCATGGGACCAATCCAATATGCTAAATGGCCACAAGAGGGAGCTCCAAATAGAAAGACAATAGTATATTAAAAAAGATCACATTGATTCAGAGTGTCATTTCTTATCATACCATTTTTAGGTCCATCAGGTTGCTTATATAGTCTGGCATTGGTCAGCATCCAAATATGGCATTCCTGTGGTGTGGGAGACACAGAGAAGATGATAATAAAATTACAGCTGCAAACAGTCATTTGGCTGTAAACCAGCATGAAAGGTCCACTGTCAGATCATGCATTAAAGTGTAACAGCCAGTGAAATATAGGCTAGCTGTCACCAGAGACAGAAATGGTCTATTCTATCAGATATAATACACAGTGTTTTGGAAATGAGAGAAGGTCACCTTAATACAGCCCACTGTGGTGAAGCTTTGTTTCCTCCATCTTGCATACATCAATAACCCTCAGGTCACGCACCCACCCAACCAACACACTAGAGTTACCATCTCTTAGAAACGGCAGAGTTATCTCCTTACAAAGCAGACAGATGGGTTACATCCAGACTAACCGGTTGAATGCCCAAATAATATTTAAGTGGGGCAAGTGTGTCCAGGAGGTTTTTACAACAGATTAGGAGACTGGGAAGACTGGTGCTTTGCAACTAAACACTGAAATGGACAAAAGAGAAATGAGGCAAATCTGACAGTATCTAAACAGATGACATTCTGAAGGAGGTTCACAAGAGTTTAAGTTTCAGGGAGGATATTTTGTTCTTTTGTGTAAAGAAATACACTTTTATACCTTTAGGCATTGCATTGGCAAAAGGGTTGTCATACCTGCTCGGCTTTTAGTTCGAGGTCAGCCTGCGGAGCGTCATCATGCGCCCCTATTACCACGATTCCTACCTGGGATCTCGGGTCAAGAGCAGTCACAGTAAGCGATCCCTTCTCACCTGGCTGGGCATTGGCAGTGCTCCAGCGTAGAGATACCTGAGGAAAGCAATTACAAACAATCACACGCATGTCCGGGAGAATCAAGCACTTATTAGAATTACTGTATATGATAGAATACATTGAAGTACATTGTTGTGTTGGTTAATGTGTATCTGCGCTGTGTTGCTGGTGACCTCTCCATCAGGGAGGATGCAGTACACAGTGACACAGAACTCAGGGGACCAGGACAGCGTTGGAGTCAGAGAAAAAGTGGAGGACGTATTTGTCCCAGCGGCCACCACATGACCTCTAGAGCTCACCTGGAAGTACAACAATAAAAGTATTTGTTCTTTAAATTTAATCACACACCTCTTCAACCATTTCACTTAAAGGAACACGGCGAGTTACTGGGACTTTAGCTTATTCACCGTATCCCACAGAGTTAGATAAATCCATACATAACCTTCTCATCTCCGTGCATGTCGTAACTCTGTCTGACGCACCCACCGCTAGCCTTGCTCAGCACAGATCCTGGAGGTAACCGGCTCCATCTAGCCTACTGCTCCCAATAAGTGACAAAATAACGCCAACATGTTCCTATTTACATGTTGTGATCTGTATAATAACAAACACACAAACATAAAATTAAACTAGAACTGCAAGCAGCTACAACGGGGTCCAAGCCTCCCCACACAAGTCGGCCCCAACGACCAGGGGAGCGCACGAAAGTGGAACCCAAAGCGAAAAGGGGGGGGAACGTCAGGAAATATAGAGAGGCACATGTAACAGTACGGATTAATAGCACAATGACCCCGAAAAACTCTGCATAGGCTGGATACAAAACATTCTGTAAGGCATAGGTAGACAACAAAGACATCAACAGAACGGGGATACTGTTAGCTTTCAGTTCCAAAAGACAGTATGTTTCCACAAATTATATTATTAAGTTACAAAGTTATGAATCAGAAGTGCTGCTTAGCATCATATCTGACGCATTCAACCTCAGAATGGATATCTTGGCCCAAAATTGTCTACGTTGATTATAGCACCCCCTAATGGCCCATCTTTACCACATTTGGTACAAAGCCTCCGAGTGGCATGACAAAAAACCAGCACAGGTTTTGTGTTGATAGCATTTACTGTGGCAGAGATATTGCAATTGCAAATTTCCCATTTAATTGCATTGTTTTTTGACAACATCAATGAACATTGATTATAGCGCCCCCTGATGGCCAATCTTCACCAAATTTGGGAGAGACCATCGCAGAGAGATGGGGAACAATGTTCCCAAGTCCTTTGCTGTTAACATATAATATAGCAGAGGTATGATATGTGTTTGGTAGCTTACAATAAAAAGTTTGTTTGGTCGTCAAATGCGCATACATTAACGTAGCAAAATTCTTTATACAACTTTTTTGTCAAGGCCATCTGGAGATCCTACATACCAGGTTTCGTGCAGATCTGTTGCACGGCCTAGGACGAGTTTGAAAAAGTAGGTTTTGTAGCTCAATATTGCGAAATGAAATGGGCATGGGCTATATCATGTGACTCAGCTTGATGTAGTGAACATGTGGATGTGAAGATTTTGAATGTGTGATGTATAATGTAGGAGTTATAGGCAAAAACACATTTGACGTCATTGTAGCGCCACCTAGTGGTCCACATGTGTAGTATTTGGTAGGTTAGGTCAGCTACCCATTGTACAGCTACCCTGTTAATTTCAAGTAATTCACTTTAGTTTAATTGGTTAATCCAAATGTGGGCCCAGTTTGGCTTTGACAACATTTATTTTGGCCGAGATATGGCAAAGTTGGTGATTTCATAGTTAGCTACACAAATTTGTAGAAAAAAAGACTATTTGGATGGTCTTTTTTTACAGCCATTCACCGTAAGGATTCTTAGATTTAATGAAGTGCGATTGGCCCACTACCACAGCAACTATTACCCATACAGTCTGTGGTGTGGTAAAGTTGTTTGTGGGGTATGAATTGGCAGTTCAGTGTGCCAAGATGCTACCATTCACATGATGGATATCGAATGATAAAAGGTATCAAATGAAGTTCTCTATTGGTAGCGGTATCGCTTTAAGGGTATTGGTATTGTAATTTTAAACGATACCCAGCCGTGGAAGTAGTATTGAGAAACCCCCTGTATTTCTGTAAAATTCTAGTGGTTGCCCACAACACAACACACAACTAAAAACTGGTATAAAATGGATGGAGCTAGTAAGTACAGTATTGGATGGACAAAGGAATAAGGAGGAGACCTTTCCTAGAAAGTGTGAGAAATGGATCACCTTCACTGCAATCAAAGAGCACACTAAGTCCTACAAGTTCTGCACTCTTCATGTAGACATGCGATTCATTCTCAAGACATTATTGCAGAAAAGAAAAAATAGCAGCTATATTTCACAAAACATACCACAAAATGAAGCGTAGTTGGTTGAAAGGTGCTTTGCACATCAAGCTGAAGAGGCAGTCCAATCTAAAAAGTTAATCATGTTATGTTAATTGCATCTTGGTTGCTTAATAAACCACATCAATTTAGCATGTTTGCAGTATTACTCCTTTTTTCAATATACCGCAATAGTACTAAATATACTGTATGTTTAGACATACCTGTGCAGGTAAGGTGTCGACTGGGGAAATCTGAATATATGAGCCACTAGGAGAATAGTGGTTGTTGTAGACAGTCAGAGTCTCCTCACTTGATTGGAATCTTCCCTGAATATAAACACAAGATACAGAAAATATGAACAGAAATAATCATTTGGCCTACATTTATTTCTCTCAAAAATAGTAGGTAAATCTGTTTTAGAATCTTACACTCTACCTAAGTTTACAGGTCCTGGGGTCATTTTCTAACGTGTAATCCTTCTGTACGGAAACTACTCATCTTACATACAACAAAACCGCTGAACACGGCTTCTTCCAGAGGACCAACATTCCAGGTAGCCTACAGTAAATCAAAATACTCACCCGAATAAAAAGCAGCTCTACTTGATCTTGTAATTCAAACTGAATGTGGATGTTCCCATCCTGAGGCACAGAAAGTGTTAGAGTTGTAGGTTCAGAATTTGTCATGGATGATCTCTGAGTGACTTCAATCACAACAGAGTGCATTTGATCCTTTGCGCTGAGTGGCTTTCTGTCATATCTAGAGATCCTTAGCTGTGGAGTAGAAGCAGAGATGGTAGTCAGCTCATGGAAATAACAGTTTAAAATACATGTGGAATAAATGGAATAGTAGTAATTCACTCACTTTTGTGGAGAAGCGTAAAGATGGCTTTAGGGTGGATGGAAAATCATGGAACGTGAGCTGGAATGTGTTCGTCGTGAGATGGACTTTGACTGTTTTGTTCACTCTAAATCCTTGAGTGACAAGAAATGATGTAACAGAATGGCTTAAAGATACAACTGAGATGCTTAAATAAACATAGTTCCACAATATATCCCACCTGTAGAGTTGTCAGTAACACAGGCAGTAATGTGTACATGGCTGCTATTTCCTTGAAGCCGATCTAGGCTGAAGAAAAATGGTGTTGACCCATAGATCTGAAAATAATGGTCAAAAGTCAACCAGTGGTGTGCAGTATGCAGGGACCTTAACTATAAATGCTGGCTATAAGCAGAGAGTGTCTACTTGTAGTGTCAGGGGCAATAAAAACTCACCTCTTTAGTTTGTGTTAACATAGATTGAGAGGATGTATTGCGCCTAACAAAGGCCACGGTGACAGCTAGAGTTCCCTGTACAGGTTTTCCACAAGGGTAACTAGATGGGGGGGAAAGTATACCAATGTATACTCACTTAACATATGTGTAAATGTGATTTGATATGCATGAGTAATTTTCAAAACTCACAGAGCTCTCACTGATCCTGAGAGGTCATCTCCAACAAGGACCTGTGAAGGTGTCTTGAACAACACTTGAAAGTGAGGATGGTCTGCAACAGCAGTCAGCAAAATGATGGGATTTAAATTAAGTGTGTAAGTTTACATATAAACAGGACTAAGAGTCTATAACCATGCTTGCAGCTCTCTGAAGCTGTCCCTATGGGTTATACTTAGGAACAGCAGTGTTTAAAGCTAAATGCTAACATCAGCATGCTAACATGCTCACAATGACTGGCTAAAAAAACATCATTGCAATAAACTTGATAGATCTATTACCGTAATGCTCAACAATGAATGCTCTCTCGTCAATCACACCCTGTGGGGAAGAAGATGGGAGGTAAAATGTTTTATTCAATTAAAAAAAAAGTAGTCTTTATAACAGGATGCTACACAAAGGTAAAGACATTTCTACATCTCAACCCCTACATTCACTGTAGTTGTGATGGCCCACTGTCCAAGAGGAGGTGTCTGGGATAAATTGAATTCCTGCAACACAATCCCCAGATTCCCTGTGGACTCCCACCTCTGGACAACGTTCCCACTGGGATCCTGTGCGTGACACAAGAACGTCAGTCAATCTTCCCACCACCACACAATACCTGGCTGAAATTCATTCAACTCCTCTGGCTTTGTTCTTTCACACAGAAGACTGAGACATACCTGTATAGAGATATCAACTCTGCCTTTGTATGGATGGTTATTCAACTGTACGGACACAATTCTGGCTTTGACGGTGTTGCCTGGTTGGTAGCGTGATCTGTCGGTTTGAATAAAGATGGAGACATTCCTGGGGCTGAAACTGAGTGCAGTGGTGTTGGTGAAAATGAGACTGTCTTCTCTGTAGCCCCTCACCGTCAAGTTTAAGTGGGAATTCTGGGTTGTATATTCACGAATCTGGAGCAAGAGTATTACCATTTTCAGAAACATACACAGGACATGTAATCAGTCCGGCCATTTAATCATTTCAAAGTATTATTTTCTCAAGTGTGAGAAATAAACCAAATTCATACTCACAGGAGGGAGTGTGAGGACCTTGGTCATACCTTAAAAACAGAATTATACTTTAGCGGTCTAAAAAGTAAAAACATATCTATGCATATCAACCTTTAACAACTGTAGTGTCACCTCCTTGGAAGTCCTCTGTTTGAGCTATTTTGGTGTTGCCATATGTCACCTCAGCCATTACCCTGCAAGGGAAGTCAGCAAGGACGGTGACAGCCAGCAGAGTGGGTGTCCCAACATGCAACACCTCCGGACCTGAGATCAGAAACAATGTCCTGGTAGAAAGTGGAAAATGGCTTGTTATTGATTGGTGAAAGTTGGAGCACGAGATAAAAAAAAAAAAACTGCATTAATATAAAAATGTAGTTATTTATGATTGTATATAACAAACCATAACTCATACCTGGAGGAGTCTTGAGTCAAACCAGGCACTGCAGAACACAAAACTCCCACACACACAACCAGAGTCCAGATCCCATCCATGCTGCTGGTCCAGTGTTCGTCAAACGTTCAACCTCTGGCTCAGACGGCTTTGTGTTGACTTAAACCTGCGTTTTACGAAACCCCACCTTCTGTCCGTCCACCAATCCCCAATTGGGCTGCACTCACGCGCTCATACACACAATCACACACACCAGGATGCACGCACATTATCAGACATATTCTTTGTCACACACAAATACAAAGGAAAAAGTGGAGTGTGAGGAGTGTTCAGACCCCTAATGCCTTTGCCCAGGGGGTCTATTCAGGGTTTGACAACTCCCAGTCCTGTCCAAAGCACAGAGAGGTAGGCGTTTTGGTGTTACTGTATCCATCCAGAGAATAAATTACATCTTTAATGTCAGACATAACACAACCCTGCATGTAATATGTGACACAAAACCACCTGAGAGTTTGATACTTGTTATGTTATGCATGTTATCTGAATAGAAGAGGCTGCTATTTGGACCTGCATTGTTTTTGTAAACATTCTTTTACTTTACAAGGCATCCTTAGAAAACAAACTTGTGATATCGCAGTTGGCATAGCTGTGGTAAACAGGTATATTGCAATTACTTTAGGATTACAGAACAGTGGGGTGTTAAGACTTTGTCTTGGGAGATAATGGTGATCAGATAGTCCCCTAACTTTGTGTACACACACACACACATTACTGGTTGTAACGTGAAAAAGGAGATGTTATATTTTTAATCACTGAATGTTTGGCTGTTATGCAGTTGATGCACAAAAATAGAGGTTTCACAAAGGGATTGCAGAAGAAATAGCAGCAGGGAAGAGATGACCTGACATTGTGGAATCATGTTTTAACCTCCAAGCTGTAATTAAAATTTCAACCAAGACACACGGGCACAATTAAAGGCTAACTGTTCTTTACCAGCAGGAGGTAGTAAAGGCAAGGTTAACTCAAGCTGAGCTTCTTTCAACCCAAATAAGAACGTTGATGAACCCGGAAGAGATGAGAATACTTGGCTAAAGGCCCATACAATAGTTGCTCTGTGTTCAGTCTTTTTATTGTAGCATATGTAGAATGTACGTCACTGATTACAGATTAATACCCACACAATATTATTTGACCCATATTAACATTTTATTTCTTTGGTATAATTTCTTTCACACTAGTTACATATAAACATGTATTACAATGGTCCATTTCACAACCAATGAGTTATTTTCCAATAATTGGCACATACGGACTTTGGCAACAAATGCAGCTTTAAACTTTTTGAAACAAAAAAAAAAACAGCACTGGTGTAGTACGAGGGTGTGTTTTGCATCCGTGAGGATGCAGGTTTGAAAGAGTGAATGTTGTAACTTGTGCAAGCCTGTGTGGGCTTGTATTTGCTTTATGTCACTCCTGTAATGCACATCCCTGAGCAGCTATACAGCACTGGCTCACTTGTGATAACATGAAGGCACTTTATAGATTTTGATCATTACCACACAGTCACCTGTTTCTGTGAGAAAACTGTTTTCAAAAACATAAATTTGAACTTGACAAATCACCTGACTGGTCTGCAGGCTTGATACTGAATGCCTACTGAGCCCTTTGAAGACTGCAGCAGTTGTGTAACATCTGTATTGTTTCTTATTACATTCATTCAGCAAAAAGGTGCTGACCAAAGTGCATATTTACAGAGCGCTTCAAGGTCCAGAAAAAGTAGAATCTTTGCAGAGCATCACAGATAAGGTTAAAAGGCTAAACACATAGGCAGATTGGCATATACAACATGTGTAGTTAAAGGCCTGGTTTTCAGATTTGATGACGGTACATGATGTGATAGAGTTTTAGCAAGTGAAGTACCAGTGTGGAGACATTTACAGCAATTCTTATTCTTAATAAGGAGGCTATAAAAAAAAAAGATCTAGATATTTTTCATTTTTACGGTGGTCAACAATATTCTTTATTTTAAAACGCTCTAATATGTAAAAATGTTATTCAAACTGTAGCTTAGTTAATCCTTCCTGTCCTACTCATTTGGTCAGACTATGATAGGATATCTACTTTCACTCTGTCTGAATTCTTCACACTACATACTGGTGTATGTCAAATGTCAGCTCAATGAGTATATGAGAAATATAAGAATGCATACATTGGTAACAAACCAATAAAAACGTAATACGTTGCACCTTGTCACTTCCATAACATCTACCTGGTCAGAGCACATGTTCTAAAGCGTATGACAGAAAACCAAACGGAGAAACTTAAATCCATACGAGCAAAAATGTTGACATTAAGTCTTCTTAATTTATTTTGATGTCCAAAAGTTGCAAATTGTAGTTTTGAATGTCTTTGATTTTGCTAACAGAAGTTTATCCATTTTCCAGACACACAGCATAGACAAAGAGTATTCAGGGATCCATCACAACTTATATTGTTTCCTTTAAAGTGTCCTTTAGGATCCATTATGTTGGGATTGTCTGTCAGTACCTCCAGCCATCACATCTCAAAGTGACGGTAGATGCTCTCCACGTAGGTCAGGACCCTTTGCCAGTCAGGACCTCCTGCTCTCAGCATCTCCTCTACGGTCTGTGGAGCAAAGAATTTCAAATAAGTTTAGAAGTTAACAATCAACCTTGCGTCTGTCAAAATTAAGTCAGATATAGTCTATATCTTCAATCTTCCACTTCCAGGATTTCCCATTTAGCCCTGGAAAATCCGCCTTTATGTCCTTATTTTTGACCGGAGTTCCATTACCTAATGCTTGCTTTGTGTTGGAATTCTAAACCCAGGTGAATTTATGATAACTATGGTTAACTGCTCCTCAGATCTCTGCAGGGTAAAAACAGACAGACAGCTAGCTAGACTATCGGTCCAATCTGAATTTTCTGTTGCACGACTCAACTTTTAAACGTTTCACACATTCCACCTCCTTCCTGAGGCTATTTTGCATCTGCACCGGGGCTCCGTGCAGCGCTTAGCACTGCCCATGACAATTGTGATTGGTTTAAAGAAATGCCAATAAACCAGAGCACGTTTTTCACCCATCCCGGAAGCCAAGCCCTCCTCTGAAGCGCTGTTGGAGGAAGGTCTGGCAAAGCGAGACTAAGTCAGATGAGACTTGTGTGTAAAATAATTTGTTTTATTTACAAAAGACACCAAGGCTTACCAGGGTTTGTGCAATCCCAACTGTCTCTCCTGTTTTGAATGCCAGACTCAGATTCTCTCGCTACAAAGAAAAAAAATGAATTGATTAGTTGGAAACCATAAATAACTTTGTCCCATCCATTAGGTACAGAAGAACAGTTCCTACCTTGTTCTCTGGAGTGAGAGAGGGGTAAGGGATGTGTGATGGGAGGTAAGTGTGGTAGACAGCACAGAAGGCGAGACCGTCGGCCCAGCTGCTGCTGAAGTTGGTGATATCGATATTCTGTAGGGAGACAAAAACAGTAAAGAGTATGGTACCACAAGAGAACCAATGGGCTAACCTGCAATAGTTAAACTGAAACTCCAGTGGCAATTAACTATTTGAAGCAGGCTTTTTTTACAGAAGACATTTTGACATTTGTCACATTAGGAAAAGCACAAGTGTAAACAATACAATTAATGATGGCTGAATTCCATTTAGCTGCTTCAGTTTCAGGGTCCTGATATTGCTACTGTCACAGCTTACTGGGACACTTAAATAGAACAATTATTAAGCAAGACCTGTTCTTTTCCTACCATAACAAAAAATGTCCGCTGTGAAAAAAAAGTCTGCTTTAGAAATCATGATGCATTCAAGAGATGTTGGAAAACTGGAATTCTGATTTAGTGTGAATATTAAAGCAATGACGCACCTCTTCAAGTCAGTAGGAAAGTCCAGCAATTTTTCAGTGGTTCTCAGAATCAGCTTTGATCGCAATACCTGCCAATAACGCCTGCCTACATACAGTCACATATGTGTAATCCTCACAATAAACTGTACAAAATAAAGCTTTGAATGAGTAACCATAAAAGACAGTCAAAGTGAAAATGGTACTTTTTTTTTTAGGTTAAGTATCTATCCAGCCAATCCTTATTCACTTTAACCAAGCGTAATTTGCCACAACCTCTGGGACACAATGATCTTCAAGCAAGGGTATTTAATCCAAAAAAATGGAAATTACAGTGCTCATACCCACCTTAATGCCCATAAATAAAAAATAAATATAAAATAAATACAGTATACGAAATACATAAATACAGTAAAAATGTGCATATTGTGCTGTCTAATAGTTTGAGGTATAAAAAGAGAGCATACCGCTTAGTACGTGTCACAGGAGGCCTTAGCCTACCACTACGTTCCATTACCCTGCCAGACAAATTCCCATGAAGAGGGTGACCCGGGTCCCTTGTTATTTTTGCCAGACGATCGTCATATACCTGATCCACTGTATTTAAATCTCCCACCATTTTAGTCACTATCAATCCTGGCCTTCTCAGTTACTCAGTATTCACCCCCCCACCACCACACAGTAACTCCAAACACTACATATCACTGACTGAAAAAAACAACAACTTACAAATACTCACCACATCCGTATTCACTTTAAAAAAAGGATTGCAACTTCCTCATACCATATACATGTGGACTTAATTTTTTCATCAATAAGTCAACATGATCCAACCATATTAGCTTATCATTAAAAACAATGCCCAAATACTTGTTATGTGTTCATTCTATTACTGAACCTTGGATTTACACTGCTTCAGTTGTCATCTTATTTCTCCTGTAATCAATTACTAATTCTTTAGTTTTCTTAACGCTGAGTTCTAGGAAATTAGTTATAATTAATAATATGTTATAATTAACAAAGGCTGTTATGGCCGTTTTGACAGTGGTTATAGTCATTGTTTTCACTTAACCCAATGAGTGATTGTGTTGTCAGCAAATTTAGCAACTTGGTAGCTTGCCTGCAGTGGACGGAAGTCTGTCATGTAAATGGTAAAAAGGGTGATATAACAGTTCCCTGAGGTCAACCTGTGTTTGTCATGATATTGACTTACTTAACTTTTGAGTTTAGCTTAACAAATTGAGACCTGTTCTCAAAGAAATGTAGAATGAAAGTGATAAATACACCTGGAACCTTCATCATCAAAAGCTTATTTACAATGATGTGTGGTTGTATTGTATTGAACGCTGAGCTAAAATCATAGTACAGAATTCTCACACATCATCCCTCGGCATCCAGGTGAGCATAGACCCTGTCCAGTTTACAGACAAGAGCATCCTCTACCCCTCTCCCTTTCTGATAAGCAAATTGGCAGGGGTCAAGGTATTGCTCCTCATCAGGCTTCAGACTATTTAACACGATTTTCTCACATACCTTCATACAGTGGGGCTTAAAAGTTTGGGCACCCCAGGTAAAAATGTGTATTAATGTGCATAAAGAAGCCAAGAAAAGATGGAAAAAATCTCCAAAAGGCATAAAATGACAGATTAGACATTCCTATGTTACAAAAGTTAGATTTTATTTCCATCATTTACACTTTCAAAACGGCATCTGCAAAAGTTTGGGCACCCTGCAGAGTTAATACCTTGTACTGCCCCCTTTCAAAAAAATGAGACCCGACAGTGTCATGGATTGTTCTCAATCATTGTCTAGAAAGACCAGGTGATGTCAATCTTAAGGTTTTAAATGCCCAGACTCATCTGACCTTGCCTCAACAATCAGCACCATGGCTTCTTCTAACCAGTTGTCTAGAAAACTGAAACTGAAAATAGTTGACGCTCACAAAGCAGGAGAAGGCTATAAGAAGATAGCAAAGCGTTTTCAGATGCCAATATCCTCTGATCGGAATGTAATTAAGAAATGGCAGTCATAAGAAACAGTGGAAGTTAAAGCAAGATTTGAAAGAGCAAGAAAAATCGCAATCGCAGGATTGTGAGAAAAGCAAGTCAAAACCCACATTTAACTTAACTTAGCATGATCCATCCAGAAAGACCTGGCAGACACTGGAGCTGTGGTACACCATTCCACTATAAAGAGATACTCGTACAAATATGGTCTTCATGGAAGAGTCATCAAAAGAAAACCTCTTTTACATCCTCACCACAAAAATCAGCATTTGAAGTTCGCAAATGAACAAATAGACAAGCCTGACGCATTGTGGAAACAAGTTCTGTGGACCGATGAGGTTAAAATAAAACTTTTTGGCCGGAATGAGAAAAGGTACGTTTGGAGAAGAAAGGGCACAGAAGTTAATGAAAAGAAACTCTGTCCAACTGTTAAGCATGGGGGGGATCAATCATGCTTTGGGGTTGTATTGCAGCCAGTGGCACAGGGAACATTTCACGAGTAGAAGGATAAATGGATTCAATAAAATTTTGGACGCTAACTTGATGCCATCTGTGAACAAGCTAAAGTTAAAGAGAGGCTGGCTTCTACAAATGGATAATGATCCTAAACACACCTCAAAATCCACGGTGGATTACATCAAGAGGTGTAAACTGAACGTTTTGCCATGGCCTTCACAATCTCCTGACCTCAACATAACTGAAAATCTATGGATAGACCTTAAAAGAGCAGTGAGTGACAGACCAGAAATCTCAAGAAGTGGAAGACTTTTGTAAGGAAGAATGGGCGAAGATATACCTCAAAACAAGAATTGAAAGACTCTTGGCTGGCTACAAGCGTTTCCAAGCTGTGATACTTGCCAAAGGGGGCAGTACAAGGTATAAACTGTACAGGGTGCCCAAACTTTTGCAGACGCCATTTTTTTGTTTTCTGTTATTTTAAAAGTGTAAATAATGGTAATAAAATATAACTTTTTGTGACATATTATACAAATGTCTAATCTGTAATTTGATGCCTTTTGAACATTTTCCCCATCTTTTCTTTGCTTCTTTAATACAAATTTTTACCTGGGGTGCCCAAACTTTCAAGCCCCACTGTAGCTATGGAGGTTAGAGCCACTGGTCTAAGATCATTCATACACTCAACGGTTTTGTTTTTAGGTACTGGTATAATGCAAGATCATTTCCATAAATCAGGTAACACTGTTTGCCAACTGACCTTGTTGCTGTAAAAAAGCAAAAACAAAAAAAACAAAACATGTAAAGTTCAGTACAAATAAATCATGCCCAGGATTACCTCGTAACCTTGTGTTTGGCTCTGACACCATCGGAGCAGTGAGTTTCTCTTGGAGCCTCCATGGCGACGCAGCAGCAGGTTGAAACCATCCTGGGACCTGACAACAAGATACAAGGATTCTGATTTTTTGGTTTGAACACTACGGGAGTTATCAGTTGGGCATCATAAAAAAAATCTTGTCTTTGAGTAAGAAAGGTGTTTTGGCCAAATATCGAGCTTTAGGAGTTCACCAGAAAAACGTACTAGGGTCAAAACAAATAATCAGATTTACACAGGATGCAGCAATTGGGCTGGTCCCTAGGACACAATGGTTCGTCAGTGTATGTATGAGCATCTGCGTGTGGACTCACTTGGAAAGGGGCAGCTCAGTGAGAGCAGAGTTGTACTTGTTTAGAGACTCCTCACGTTTTCCTGTAAAGACAAGCAACCATAATTCATTACCCAGCAGCCAGCTGTCATTGTGACATTGCTGGAAAAAGAGGTTTAGCTACAGCACCCTTGGCATGCTAACATTAACTTTTACATGTTTAAAGTAACATTCATTGATTTTTTTGCCACTAGGTGACAGCAGAGCAAGCTGTTATGTTGACATTCACTGTAAAAAGCAGCAAACAACTGCTCATTTACGCATGCCCATAAACTTAGAGCAACATTAGCATTCACTTGGAGTTGAATTAATGCCTTTCCTTCCTCATAAAACACATGTAAAGCTGATTTTTTCGAATATATTAAATCCTTTATTTACAAATCATGTTTACTTGCTAGCTGTCTTCTTCACTGTCTTTGTTGGCACATAGCTACACACTGGTGTGGCAGCATAATCAATTATCATTCTTGCGCATCCTCATGCACATGTATAGTACAATACAAACGACAAAAACACTGCTCCATATCGCTGCTAGTGAACAAAAAAACTCCACAGAGTACGTTCAACAATTTTAGTTTAAAATTGGTTAACATGCACCCATGCACGCACCTTTGTCAGTGCTTGACTTGCTGTCTTGCCAATCCAGACTTCTTCGGCCTTTTAGTTGCCCAACATTCTTCAAAGACAGACAAAATAAATTATTAAAGTTCAGTCAGAATCATAACATGAATTAAGTATGTGTGCAATTCCTCGCACACAATCAAGGTATAATGAAAGATTTTCCTAAAGATAAAAGTATCCTACCTTGTTTGTAGGTCCAACTGTTGAGGCAGTATTGGGTTGGGAAGTTCCATTCTGCATGGTGAGGGAGCCTGAGGAAGCAGGTAATCTGGACAAGCTTCTGCAACATTAGGAATAATAACAATAGTTAGGAGAACATACCTGATACACCAAACCGTTTTGGATGGCATTTTTACAGGACAGCTGTTGCATTTTTACAGGACATCTGTTCCGCAGGGTTCCAGCTGTAAATTAAACTGTTCAAACTGTCCTCAAGTGGCCCTGTGAAGGCATGTGGATTGAGGGCAACACATTCAAACGAAAGCACAATCCTGACCAAATTTGGTAATTTGTGACTGCTATGTCAGAGACAAAGAATGTGGAAAACAAAAAATTATTTTGCTTTTGAAAGCTCTGACCAAACACAATAAAGTGCCACCTACACAAAATGATTGACATTTACACATTGCATGCACATTGTGTTGCAGAAATACTATTAGTTGTTCTGTATTCCCAGAGAGCACAAACCAAACAGTTTCTCACCTTGACCTCTCTGTGGTTACCGTCCTTCGTGTTTCGATGGATCGCACCTCCTCTCCACTTCTATCCTCATTGGTCACATTTCTCAGGTAACGCTTAGCAACGCCTTTACAGTCTAGTTTGGCCTCCTCGCTGACAACATTCTTCCTCAATTCATTTTGACTCCTACTCTCCATCCCTTCCCACCCCAACCTGTACACCCCTCTCTCCCTGCCTCTGTGGGTCGCTTCTTTGTTTTCGGAGCTGTTGGTTGGTTCTCCATTGGGCCGCTCTGGTTCCTGACATGGAGCTTGGGTGAGAGTAGCCAGTCTGTGCCTGCTCTCCTTTAACTCCCCTCTCAGGGTTAACAATTGCATATCAGCCTCCTTCTGTCTCTGCTGGGAAGCAGCCAACTCCCTCTCCACATCCTTGTGCACTGTTCGGAGCACTGTCAGCTCTTCTTCTGCTTCGGCTCTCAAACGGTCCGCCACTGACACCGCCACCTGTAGGTCAGCCTGGAACTGCAGCCATTCCCCACGCTCCGTCTGGATGGGTGTGGATGTGAAGAACAGTGTTATTCCAACTGATTGATGATGCTCTATATGAACACAGACTGGTATTTGTGGCTCTTAAAAGATAAGGTAGATGGAAGCACACAATTAGTCTTAATACATCAACTCATATGGTCTTCCAAATGTTTTGTCTTTCGTTTCAAAAAGTCTGCCTGAGAATAGTGCTTTTTAAAAAAAGCACTATTACAAAACGCTCTGTCAAAATCATTTAAATTTACATCTGGTTCCAGATCAATAAAACCTGCAGGTTGTGTTTTCATCACAGTACAAAAAGGCAAATCACACTCAGAAGTTATTCTTCTGAACTTTGTTTTTTTACAATAAATAAACAACAGGCATAGCTGAACACTCATCAGAAAATGACTCAAATACCCTTTCATCATTTGGTGGCTACAGGTTGACCTGAACTGAGTGGCAAGCATCAGCAAGCAGAGAGGACTGGAGCTGGTAAGTCAACTCTAATGAGGCATAACTTAATTGTGAGCCAAAAGCTTTTGCTCATGTCTATAAAAACAAAACAAAAAAATCTAGAGGAATATGTGCTCAATGTCTAAATAGGACCCGTTACAAGTTTGGACAAAAACGGATCCAAGCAACATTTTTGGGAGCAAGGCCAAAGTTGCATTGTGAAACTGCCTTCTGTGTTCAGTGGCTGTATCTCAATAAGTTTTTTTTTGCTAATAATGGTTAGCTGTATACACAGTATCAATTTCACATCTTTGAGGATGATTGATGTAGAAGAAGTTTCCAGTTTCCTTTCTTTAAGAATATTATTGCCTCAAATGTGCAGAAACACTACCCCAGACATCAAAAAGCGCACCCAGAACTAATGAAACCAGATGGTAAATGATACCGGGACATTAAAAAACATTAAGCAACCATCATCATAGAATGAGAGAGAGGGAATGAGAATACAAGTTAAAGTAGAGGTTAAAAAAAAATCATACTGACTGTAGAGCAATGCAAGCCAGTAAGATGTGAGGGAGTTCTCAGGAGTGGAGGAGTTTGGGAAGGTTAGTAATTAGATGAAGAATGAATGGAGATGTGGAGGAGGAGGCAATATCTGTGCCAAGTCTCTGCCTCATCTGACCAGTGACTCAAGACCACAGCTGGACCCGATTACACTGAATGCACACACACACATATCATATTGCAATCTTCTCTCGCACACATACACCTCACTTATTATTTTACCTTACCACCAAGTTTTCTCACACATCTACACATTCAGGGGTATTTTAGAGCACATTCACCCTGGAAATTTGTCAAATGAAAACGAGGATAGTGGTCTGTGTTTGGAGAAGTTCTACATTTAGTAATACTAAAACACCCACATGGAGTTGTTCTTGTCGTCACAGAGCATTTGTTATCAGGACGTGGACACTCCAACTGGAGCATGTCTGTTTAAGGAAACCGGAAGGGGCCCTCCTTGAGTTTACACTCAGATAAGTGTTCGGATTGTCAGTCTTAAGACCCACACTCATATTCCCTCAGGAGCTGACCTAATGCCCTACTGCAAGATCAGATGTGGAATCCAGCGCACACCCACTTGTCTATACTCTTGATGCACATTGGAGTTCCTGACAATTCCTGGTAAGGGTCCCGCACAATTGGAGATTGTGTAGTGTGTTCCAACCATCTGTCCCTAGTTCACCTCCACACCCAGTCTTTCTATTACACACTTGGGGAAACATGCCAACTTTGTAATGGCTCCTCTCTCCACAGCATGTGGTGTGTATTCAAAAAAGTGGTTGAATACACCATTACTATTAAGGGTCATTTTATCCCCTCTACAGCAGTCACACACAAAATGAGCAAAATCCCACCAAGTGACACTTGAAAATAGCTTGGAAGTGCCTACAAGTTGCATGTTTAAATGTCAACAGACAAAAGAAAAGGGTCTTATGTCACTGCAATTTACTCGGCCCTGCAAATTCAAAAACATATGCACACAAGCCCCCTCCTCCAATCGTCCTAAACACACTAAATCTTCATTCTACATGAGAACAGACTCTGCAAATCTCTAGATAAAAGGGCCATTTTGAGTCTGGGTTGATCAGAGGGAGCCTGGAGATCATTCCTGTAAATCTCCAGCAACGTTAACCTGGAGCAGTGCTTTGAGATTTACTAAATCACCAGGAGGGAGGGAACACAAATCTGACCGACCACCCACCCCCACACACACACCCCCACACACACCCCCACACCCACACACACGGTACGTCGGATAACATCCTTAGTAGTTTGCTGAACATTGGATAATCATGTGTTTCAGAATTCAGCTCAACTACAGTACATCGGAAATAGATTATGACTGAGGAGAGACAGAAAGATAGGAGCATTTGGGAACGCAGGGATGAAGACAGATTAAAAGGTGTGGAGGTGAGGCTTAGCTGACAAAATGTTACTTGAAGAATAATGCTTACTTAAATTCCACAATCAAAACTAAAGAAAAAAGGCTTTAGTAACTTGGGGTCAGATGAATGGAAGTGAAAGAGCAGACTAGGAGGCAAGGTAGCCAGAGCAGAGCAGGGGCGGGGAAAAGACAGAAAAAGGAATTAAGGGATGAGATAGAGAGGAGCAATTCAGCAAAAGCTGGAGTAATTGTTTTGAGTTCTTGTGCACAGAGAGGAGCGGTCAGCTCTCTGATGGAGAAAGAATGAGGAAAGGAACAAAAGGCAAAGAGGCACAGCAAAGGACGGAGGCTTCCATACAAAGCTAAAAAAAACAATTGCACGAGCCAAGACTTTCAATGCATCTGTACGTGAGTCTTCTGTCTCACGTGGAGCACACACACAAAAACACATGGCCAGTCAGTATTTGCAAGCTGCAGGCCCCCCGCCCCCCACACACACAGCACAAGACAAAACAAGTTTTGTCTCCTGAACAGCCGAATGTGAACCCCCTCCTCTGCACTGCACTCCCAGTCTCTGGCTTGCCACAAAAGGCTCCCAGGACAGCAGAACAGACTGAAAGGGTTCATAGAGTCGAGCTTTGCAGGCTTATATTGCTCTAGCGAGGGCCCATGTAAACACAGTGTTGAATTGCTGCCATTTCTAATACATGGCTACCTCTCAGTGGTATACCACAGTCCCTCTGAAGTTTGGCTGCCCTGTGCAAGGCTTACATATCCAGGTCCTTTACAGGGATGTGGGAAAGTGGAGGAGAGAGGAAGAAAAAAAACAGGAGAGCAGGGACTGAATATCAAGTAGAGAAAGAGGTGACAAGGACATGTGGAGTAGGAGACTACATGATTGCCAAATGTGTCAGATTAGCACTTGGTTGCAATTTAATCATTTAAATAATTCTGATTATAATACATGGCAAAATAAAAAAAATAGTACAGGTAAGGACAGTTACAAGGGAAAGAAAAGAGGAAAAAAAAAGAGATGGAGTTTGAGGGAGGCATGCTTTACGCCATATTCCAGCTGTTATAATTTGTGACAGATCCAGAGGAAGCTGGGAGCCTCTGGCTACAATCCTCATAAGGGAGGGTCAGGAATTGGAACGGACAACTGACAGGAAATTACCGCAGCATATCACCATCCTAAGAGCATGGAACGCCCGAGCAATAGGACTGAAGAATGCTTACAGAATGACCCATTTTATTGTGCATGGTTTATCTTTAACTTTGGGTTTGGAACCTAATAGTGAGTCAATCCACAACCGCTGGTCAACTGGCCTTCTGGACAAGCATCTTCTGCTGGGGTCCGAGGAAAAGAAATGTGTGTGTGTGTGATGGATGCCTTACTTCTTCATTAAAAATAAAGTGTAACAATGCAGGTAAAGGTGTCCTGCCAACATTAAAGATGTATGTTCTTCTTTCAAAAAGGAGCCACAGGCATATGCAACTATCTCTGATCAACTCTACAAGTATGAGCTACAAAAAAAACCTCAAAGATGTTCCTCTTTTGGGCCTCTGAAGAGAAGCCGAGGACAGGAAGACCTTCATTAGGAAAGCTGCAGCTCCCCGCGGGGCCCAGTCCAAGGCCTATTGTGATAGTGGGGGGGATGGAGGGTGACGGGGTGTTTTGGTGTTATCTCCTGGACGAAAGGTCACAAGCACTTTTCTGACTTATGTATAAATGGAGTGAGAGACTTCCTGTTTACATTTCTATACTTATCCACTGTTGTCTTTCAAAAAAAGTTTTCTTCATGTTTGGAAAACAGGACTTAAGATCACAGAAGGTACATTTTTAGTGGGAAATGCAAGACAAGCTTTGATATGAAAGCTCAAAAACTACATCCACTAGAAGACTGAGGAATTTTCTCTGTCAACATTGTCTCTAATTGACTATTCCCAAAGCCCTGCTCCTCTCAGTTACCATTAGTATGAATGTCAAAACACCATCTTCAAAAGTTATAGTAATTTTAGAAAACCCTTTAGTGTTTTCAGCTGACTCGTTTTAAAATGAGAACCCTGTAAAAGAGGTCATAAATGATCACTTGGTGGCTACATACATTATAGTAGTAGTGGTATTGAGCTACGTAGCTGGACATATCCATGCCTTACACTATTTCTCTTGTAGTTTTAGCTTTGGAATGGCTGGAACAGAAGACACCACATTCCAAACTGTTTATATTTGAAGTTTAGATCGTAATACAGCTCCATGCACACTGCTTCAATGTAGAGCCATCCAAAACTGGACAAGCATAGCGGGCCTATATACAATTGCTAAGCTAAGAGATTGGACAATTGCTGTTTGGAGAGGGGGTTTATTGATTGGTCAATTCCCATTAGTATCACACTAAAAACACAGCCAAAAATTGGAGAAGAAGAAACTGGCCAGAATATATAAAAAAAAAAAAAAAAAAAAAACACTGCATCTCACCTGGAAAGTACTCTTCAAATTCTTTACTTCTGTCAGTAGAAGCTTTAGTATCTCTGAGGGAAGGATACAGAAATGTCAGAAGACAACATAAAAATGAAAAGGAAATGTATTTACCCATCTTAAAACAGGGAAATGTTAGTCCCACAATGAAATGGCAAGTTTTTGTGCTCAAATAAAAATTCTGCAGACCTGAATATTTTTCATCGGCAGTATATGCAGTATTTTGTTTACATCTTACCTGCTGTGTTCGTGGCCCCATCCAGACTGGCATTGATACCCAGTGTTGTACTAGACTCCTCCAGCAGCTTCTGCAGCTCCTCACCCAGGCTGCCCCCAGCCTCGTGAGCAGGCAGTAAAGACTGACTCAGACCACTGTCCCTTTCCCTCCAGTTGTGCCCAGAAGAGCTGCCCACCACCACAGGTGAGGGACTCCACGTAGAAGAGGGCTCTTTGTAGTCTGCCCTGGGAGACCAGAGGCCGAGGGGTGGAGGTAGGGGGACCCCCATTCCTCCCAAAAGCAACTTGTTCTTTACCCACAATACTTTGTGGCTTGCTGGGCAAGGGGCTAACTTCAGGGCCAATGGTGGAGCAATTTGAACTGACTGGTGGATGGGGCCTCCAATTAGGAGGGGGACTGGAAGGGGTAGTGCGGGATTGTACTTTCTTCCCGCTGGATGTTAGGACTGGGACTGGAGGTGGAGATGAAACCGGGGCTGCAGGGGATGGTTGAGGTGAGGTAGGGGGTAGAAGTTGGGAGACATCGGGCATCAAAGGAAGCCCATCACTCTGTGGCGAAGCAGGAGGAGTGTGGAAACTATCCCCATGGGCCCCTAAAGAAGAGCAACAATTGAGTTCAGATGAAATAATAACAATAATATATTATACGTTATGTTTTTCCTAGAAAAACTGATGTCCACTCAAAATGCATGTGGACTGGAGGTGATAACTTTCCACAACACACTGTGTTCTAATGTGAAGGAATTTCTCCCATCTAGCGCGGATATCACATATCACAATTAAATCTCTTGCGCTACACAGTTCAAAGTACAAATTACAGCTAATGTAGCCTACACGTTTAAAAACGCCGGTCTCTTGCTCTTTTCAATATTCTTTTTCTTTTCCTGGGCGAAGAAGCAGACTCCCGTTCCTGAAATTTGGATTTTGAATATGTGTGATCCTCCACGTTTCCTTCTTCAAACTTGCCGGTGCCGGTGGCAACAACACCCATTAGCAGCACCTGGGAGTTTATCATGTGACAGTGAAAACACGAAAGGCGGTGCAGTATGTCCTGTATGTCCCTTACCGGCTAACGTATTTCAAGATGGCGCATGACTATGGAGAGTCTACCACAGTTCATGCAAATGAAAATGTTAAATTTCAAGCCAAATAGGAACACTTGGAATTGATGGTGGTGGTAAATATTCATGGAAAAAGGACAAGTTTGTGAACAACTAAACATGTTACATACTGGGCCTTTAAGTGCAAGTGGCATACTGGACTGCGATTGGCTTCCAAACCAGTTGGGATGTCACAAAATCATGCTTGTCTTAAAACGGAAATTGAAGGTGAGCACAGAGAAACGTTCCTTTCAGCAGATGAATGTAAAAATAGCTTTCTAGTGTCAAACTGCACGTAAATAATTTTGCTCAGAGAAGGCCAAACATTCAAGTGAAGCAACAATTAAATAAACATGTTTTAATACACTAAAAAGTTTTTTTTTTTTTAAATAAACACCATTCAGTGAGATGACCGGACCAGAAAACATCCAGGCCATGCCCCTGAAGATGAATGCTTTAATACAACACATTCCTCTTGAGTTGCTCATCCACAATGTTGTGTGACACTCATTCTCCAAATTCAGGACCGAATGTTTCCTATACATAGGCCAATTTACAGCAGTCAGGCGCAAACACATTTCTTAACTTGACACAACAGCAATAATATTTAAGTGATTTTTGCTTTTTGACTCAGCGCTCCACATACCGCCAAGAATATCTTTAGAAGCTATGTTATCCACCGGGCATCATGTCTCCTTCTTTCCTCCTTTTCCTTCTTTGGACAAGAGCCTCACTGCGAGCAAAAATCATGTTTGTTTGTTTTCTTAAATAATCTACAAGCAGCAGTCGAACATTTACATAGACACCACCTGCTGTAAGGCCAAATCATTTGGAAAGAATGACAGGATTGTCTAATAACTTTCTTATGCCACTCCTGCTTTTTACTTCTTCATTCCAAGCCTTAATGTGCTTGTCCAACCACGCGCACGGGTGGCAGATTTACTGAATGAGAATGAGAGAGAGAGTGTGTGTGTGTGTGTGTGTGTGTAAGAGAGATACCATTAGGCTTCCTATGATTAATCCGTTGCCCTTGTGTTGAGCCGGGGAATTCTGTCGATTCATCACAGCTGGCCCAGCAGGGCCAGAACGAATCACATTGGGATGCGAGGAGAATGACCACTCACTGTGCAACACACAGGAGGGCTGCCAAGATTCCTGTTGCCACTCAACACACACACTTTCAGCTTGCCTCTCCTTTTGTGGCCTTCTATTTCCTGATTACTTCTTATCCATCCCTCTTTCATGGTCTCCTCACTCTTCCTGTATTTCTCTTTTATTTTTTCATTCCCCCCACACACATTGTTCCATCCTCCTACTACATAGGCTACAGTTCAAGCTCATTTGTGTGTTTTTGTATATGTTGACCTACCTGAGGGTCCATGGCTGTCCTTGCTGGAAAAGTTGCCCATACTGCAGTAATTGGGTTTGGGGCCACTGATAGGGCCCTGCAGGTGCTTGTTGCTCGTTCACTCAGCCCTGACCACAGTGACACTGTAACACACACACACACACACACACACACACACACACACACACACACACACACACACACACACACACACACACACACACACACACACACACACACACACACACACACACACACACACAAAACAGAACCAAGATTCATTTTTAAAGTCATGTTTAAACTAGACAGATGCAGGTTACTTTTAAGTCCACGTTACAAACATAGCTGTAAATACATCTGAATCAGTACAAACTGTGAACGAGAAATGCGTCAAAACCATCACATACTGACGGAACAATACAACTAACTGTTGGTCCAAAACAAATGTGAGAAAACGTAGCATCATTTTGTTCAAACGCCATTGACCTTAACGCGCCATCAAAGCTTTTGCATAGAAACTCGAATAAAGTTTGAAAACGTGTTCAGAAAAGTAACCTAACTTTTTGCCCACTACGTTGAAAGCGACACATTTCATTAGGAGAACAATGCAAAGTCGATACAAACCCTTGAAAGCGTAAAAATATATCCTAAATCCTTCTGTTCGGGTTTTAGTAAACTCTTCTTCTCCACGAGTTGCTTCTTTCACCACAACTCAACCAAGCACACTGCCCTGGTGAGTCCTCGCGGAGGAGAGGGAATGGCAAATAGACTGCATTCCCTTTGAATAACGTGTAATCATATCAGCAGCATTTTGTTGCTGGAAACATCCTAATAAGAAAACAAAACGCGATTTAAATCCGCACATCAAACCAAAGAGCGAAAAA
>JABXJD010000194.1:0-170000 GCA_013375575.1 Percina caprodes
CTGTTGCTATTTATGGATACGGCATTACATATTTAATCTAAACTATCTAAAGCAGAGGTCACTACTAGCAGGACTGTGGTCCGGATCCGACCCAGCAGCCCTATTGTCCGGACCCGGATCAAAACCAATACATTATTGAGAATTATTGAATTTTGACGGAGCGTTTCTAATTTTAAACTAAACGATCCTTTTGGCATTTATGGTACTGGTTTAGCACTCATACGGACCAGGAAACTCACAGACCAATAGCATGCGTTGTAAATCATGTCTTGTGATGCTATTAAGCCAATCAAATCTGTGGATTCCGATAACTACTGCAACTCGAGCAAGAGTGAGATATACACACACAGGAGAGACGAAACGAAAGAGAAACAACGTTTTACATGGCGTGCTCTAAAAGAGAAAAGTGGACAGCAAAAACAGAGGTTTCAATCAAGAATGGACAGATTCTTACATGTTCATTCTTCCCACGGGCAGTTCAAAACCGGTATGTCTCATATGTTCAGAGACTGTCGCGATTATTAAAAGCAGCAATGTGAAGCGCCACTATGAGACAAAGCACAAATCTTTTGACCAAATATACCCACTGACATCCGGACTGAGGGCACAGAAAATAAACGATCTAAAAGCCCAATATGATCGATCCAGCAGAATCCTAACGCATTCATTTACTGCCCAACAACGTGTCAATGAATGTTACCTTAAAGAGATTTTGGGTAAACATAAAAACCATTTACTGATGGAGGGGTTGTCAAGGAGTGCATGAGTGCGGTAGCTGAAACCTTACTTGAGGGAAAACAAAAAGAAGACTTGTGTGGAAAAATCAAGCAAATACCTATGTCAGCATCATCAGCCACAAAGAAAACAGAAATATTAACCCAGGATGCTAGCTCAGCTGGATGAAGCAATTCACAAGGCACCATGCATAGGCTTAGCTGTAGATGAGTCCACTGATGTGTCTGACAATGCTCAGCTGTTAGTCTTTGTAAGGTTCTTCAACAAGGACAAGGAAGAGTTCTGTGAAGATCTGTTAGGTGTCACACCCCTTCAGACCAGTACAAGAGGAGAGGACATCTACCTGGCCATAAAGGAGATGTTAACAAAGAGGGCAATAGAGCTGAATCAAGTGGTTTCAATAACCACAGATGGAGCCCCTGCCATGGTAGGGAGAGAGAGAGGCGCTGTGGCAAGAATGAAAGAGGACAATCCTCAGCTCATCTCTTACCATTGCATAATTCATCAATTGGTCCTGTGCTCTACCCTGTCAGCCGAGTATGCTGAGGTGATGAAGATGATAAACTTTCTCAGAGCATCCTCTTCCCATCAGCATCGCATGCTCAGGGAATTCCTCAGAGAAGTTAATGCAAATGCTGACGACCTTCTGCTACACAACAATGTAAGATGGCTCAGCAAAGGTCGGGTGTTGGAGCGCTTTTGGTCCATCCAAGGGAAATCGCAGCTTTCTTGGCACAGCTGAACAGCCAGAAGGCAACAACATTTCTCTTTTTGAAGAATGTCAAGAAGATGGATATTGTGGCATTTTTGGTTGATATCACTTCACACCTGAATGAACTGAATTTAAAGCTACAGGGCAAGGACAATTCAGTTTGTGACCTGATGACAGCTGTCCGCTCCTTTCAGAGGAAGCTTGCATTGTTTAGAGAAGATCTGCAGGAGACTGTGCACATTTCCCAACAGTGAAGGAACAGGTTCAGGTGAGAGAGATGTGTCTTCTTTTGTTGACTTTGTTGGCAGGCTGATTGTAAACTTCAGCAAGCGTTTTGACAGCTTCAGCCTCGGACAACAGCTCACCCTGTTCATTCAGAACCCATTCCTCATCGCAGATGTCAGGGGTTCTCAAAGGAAGTCACACAGCTCTTCAAGTGGGCAAATGCTGGGCCTCTCCAGATGCAACTGGTCGATCTCCAAGCGGATGTGGCCTTGAAAGAACATTTTGGAAAAACTGATCCTGCCACTTTCTGGCTTCAAATGGTCTCAGAGACCGCTTTCCCAGGTCTGAGGAAAGTAGCCGTGAACATCTTTACCATGTTTGGCTCCACATACAGCTGTGAGGCAGCTTTCTCCACAATGAACATTATTAAAAGCAAATATCGATCCAGGCTCACCAATGAGCACGTACACATGTGCATGAGAATGGCCCTGACATCTTTCCAGCCCAGATTTAAAATCCTGGCTGGACAAGCAAGGGCTCACTTTTCTCACTAAGGAAGATAAAGTGGGGAAGTGGGATATAAAAGGGAAAGAAAGAGAAAAGGAGGTGTTAAAGCTGTTGAGATTATAAAATTTGTTCAAACTTAAGATGTGAAAGGGAGTTAACTAAAAGTAAAAGGGAAACTCAAATTATACTTTTTATTTCATTTTTATAAAATGTAGCACTTTATTTTGAGATGCACATTTTCTCTGTTGTGTTTTATGTATTTATAATTTATTTTTAAATGCAGCCTTTATTTTATTTAAATTGATAATTTATTATTAGAGTACTTATTATTTATGATCCCTACAGTTCAATAAATATAAACTGACAATAAATATTGTTGAAATATTATTGAATTGTACTTTTATTTTGACAGTAGTTTGTTGACTAGGATATTTGTACATATTTTCATACAACTATTAGGCTGTGGTACTGAATGATAACGCAAGTTAGTCATTGTGATGTTGCGGACCTTTGCTTGACGAAATCTTCTCTAACTGGACCTCTTAGAATTTTAATTGAATACCCCTGATCTAAAGTGTTTGTATTTGTCTTCCAGATGTGGCTGTAAGCATGGAGACATGGAACAAATACACTGTGACATGCAGCATGCCTTCTCACATTCAAATGTCCAGGTAGAAACTGCTGAATTCAAGACCTCACCCTCACAACAATTTATCAAATCTTCACCTGATATCTTCCTGCAGGTATTGTAATTCAGGTGAAAACATACATACGTTGCCTTCTACCTAGACTGAAGCAGAACCAGGTCCAAAGCTCTCTACAAGTAAAGAGAGCAAAGCAGGGCCCAGAGCTCCAAACAGACGCAGACTAGCCCAAAACCAGTCCAGTACCAAGCACTAAAGCCCTGCTGGAGAAACACAGCACTGCCAACAAAACCCATACAGTCAAAATGATGATAGATCCCCGTAAGAGGTAAATATATGAGTTGCTACAACAAGCATAGAATAAATAATCTTATGTTATCTTACTACCTACTCAAAAAAACATATTTTCTGTTTTTCTGTCTGTCTGTCTGACTCTTCTGTCTGACTTTCTAAACTGTCTATATGTTGTCTGCTTTACTGTTTGTCTCTCTCTTTGTCTAACTACAGTAATAATCTGCCTGACTTACTGTCTGTCACTTTCTGTCTGCCTGCCTATCAGCCTGTCTATCTGTATGTCTGTCTTTGTATCTGAGTAACTGTCTGTGTCTGTCTGTCTCTATCTGCCTGCCTATATGTCTCTGTGTCGGTCTGTATGGCTGTCTGAAGTCTGTCTTTCTGTCAGTCTAAATGTCTGTCTGTGTGTCTATCTGTCTTTAAGTCTGTATATCTTTCTGTCTGACTTTAACTTAATAATATAACTACAAATACAAAAAAGGTTATATCTCATGAACCGCTCATCCAAATTTTACAAAATTTGATAGGTACCATCTAGGGCCACTCCTGAGGTGCCCCTTACAGTGGGATACTGATTGGTTCAAGTGGGCGTGGCCTATGGGCCAACGTCTGATTAACCACTTCCACTAAAGTGAATTACTTGAAATGAACAGGGTAGATGTAGAAAGCCCAGAGTTTCATTGTGCTATTAATCCGCACTGTTACATGCGCTCTCCGTATTTCCCGACGCCTGCCTCCCCGGTTCGCTTTGGGTTCCGCTTTCGTGCGCTCCACTGGTTGGGGTGCCGACTTGCGCGGGTGGCTTGGACCCGTTGTAACTGCGTGCAGTTCTAGTTTAACATTGCTCTTACTCTTTCCTTCTCAAGTTGGTCATTAAATCTTGATTAATAGTCTCTAGACGGTTACTTATGAGTTCACAAATGTCCTTTGTTAGCGTAACACAAGCATCCATTTTCTTTACAATCTCTGGTGTGGTGTTACTGTTACGTAGGATAGGTTCATACTGTTGGTCTACGTCATTATGCTTTGCTTGAATGTCTTGTTGTAATTCATTAAGGTCTTCTAATGAACAGAGGGTTTTTAATTTTGTCCTAGTCTCCTTGCTACCAGCTTCCAGGAGTCATAGGCCTTGTTAATTGCTTTCTCACGTTTTCTGATGTCTTGGTCATGCATCTCTTGGCCTTTCTCTGTTAACTTTCTTTCACGCGAGCTGGACCTGCATGGTGTGTCTATATGTGACATCTTGGTGCTTGGCGCTACTGCTTTAAGTCGTGTTTAGCCTTTGATTGTCTTATGCTTGAATTTACGCTTGTAAGCTGTAGTTATCGTTTACCACAGAGTAGACATTTAAAAGGATTTTTTAGCATAAAACAGTAACAACAAATTTCACCCTTCAACCTTTTCATAAATAGACATGACACAAGCACATGGGCCAGTTTCTTGGAATAGTCACCATTTAGAAGTGTTAGGAACTGGGAATTAGCTTGCAAGTTAATTTGACCTTACAACACCATATTATTTAAGTCACTTTAGTTATGCTGTAAACTTGTGTGTGTAGAAATTGTCCCCTTCCAGCTTAGCTGCTTGGCATCCAATGTCTCTTTTCACACCTGTAGTTGTACCTTAAGCACGCTGTCCATTTTAAGTCTTGCCTGGTGCAGTAGTTGGATGTAAGCGACGTAGACTGGCTAGTATCTGGTTGGTGGTTGGACCTCTGATGTGATGGCGTCAGCTTCTCACCAGGAATGGCAGGGCTGATGTATCGGTAAGTTTTCACTGTAGCGGCCCCTCGGATTTATCGATTCAGACGCAGAGAGTTTCAAACGGGTGTCATTTTATTTCTTCCTCTTAATGAGCACCAGGCACCATTCGTATCATGAACACCGTGAAAACTACAGAAAAAGAAGTACAACATGTTTCAATGTAGATTCACAAACAATTCACATATTAGTCATATTCACATATTTTCTCTCATACCTTATTCCGCTCTCCAAGGGCGCTAATCAAAGAGTTTCCGTCCATTAGCTAGCATACTCTCTAGCTTGACACATCCTCACACTTTGGAGCTCGTTGTTCCGACGATGCGGAGAACCACATTGTGAAGAGAGAGTAGCCGGAAGTGTAACATCACAAAAATATCAGAAGAAGAAAACGGAGCTTTTCAAAATAAAAGCAGGACCACAAAATAACACTAGAACTACATTGTCTTGTTAACATGAAAAATATAATACTGTGTAGGAGAATAGTATTGCAATTTATCAGAGACATTTACAATACATAACAGACAGGATGCAACTAAGATTTCTCCTGTTTTGTACACAACCCAAAGTTTTACAAAACAAAAAAAATACTTTCACCGAAAACCCTCAGTTAAACCGCAGTCAATATTTGTCTCACAAAAACTGTCTCAATGTCTAATTCAAATCATTTATCCAACAGGATTGAAACTTTAACTTACCCCCGCTGTTTGAAATTGCTTCCTTTTCGTTTGGATTTCAGAGTGGGATCAGCGAGCCCTCCGCGGTTTCTGACCCTCTGTCTCTCAAAGATGCTTTGGCGAGGTTTAGAGGCAGGTGATCATCAGATCCCTGGATGCGCTGTCATCAGTTACCCGGAGAGACCCGATCTGATCCCTCCTTGAAATCCTGCCGACAACGCCAAGTTTCAATTCAATTTTATTTATAGTATCAATTCATAACAAACGTTATCTCGAGACACTTTACAGATAGAGCAGGTCTAGACCACACTCCAGAATTTACAAAGACCCAACAGTTCTAGTAGTTTCCTCCAGAGCAAGCAACAGTGCGACAGTGGCGAGGAAAAACTTCCTTTAGGCAGAAACCTCGGACAGACCCAGACTCTTGGTAGGCGGTGTCTGACGGGCCGGTTGGGGTTAGAATGAAGAGTGGCAATAACAGTCACAAAAAATAGTAGTTTGTAGTAGTTCTTTGTAGTAGTTCATGGCACAGCACGGCACTGTGCGGCGTTACACAGCAGGACGTAGCAGGGCACAGCAGAGCGTAGCAGGATGTAACATGGCATCGCAGGACGTGTAGCAGGACCATGGCGACAGCTGCTACCATGATTTTGGAGCCTCCCTGATCCAAGGAAACATGCTGGGTGAAAAAGAACATAAGGACTCCGGGGAATGACTCCCAGAGCTAGGTTAGTAACAAGCATTTCTGGGACATGGATGCACACAAATGGAAAGATAGAAAGATAGAGGAGAGAGGAACTCTGTGTCAAAGGAAGTCCCCAGCAGTCTAAAACTATTACAGCATAACTAAGAGAGACAGGGTAAAGACAGGAGCCTGGTCAGGCTAGAACTCTCCCCAACCGGATCAGTTTGTTGTGGAAGTTTCTGTACAGCGAGGGAGGAATTTCAGTGGCAGAAGAGACCTTGTTGAAACAAAATAAAGACAGAATGCAAACTGGTTTAAAGGTTTTAGGTATTCGGTGGAAGGGTTTAATTGTTTTCTGCAGAGAACAATCAAAATGACAAGAACAGCTTTCACAATGTACAATTACAGAGTGGCCACAGTTCTGTGTGAATTCAATCAGTAATACACTTCTTTATATCCAGTGCCCCCAGAGGAAAACTAACCCTTGTTTGGAAAACAGTCTAATCTTAAACATAACAATTAGTTAGCTAGGGCAGACGGTTGTATCTCTTACGTATTTCTGAATCTGTCCTCTGTGCGTCAAGTTTTCTTGACCGGTCAGTCTATCTTAGCTGAAAAAGGACGTCTTGTCTCTTTGGATAGGCTATGGTCTCGACCTGGGACCTGCTATGATAAACACGGCTTTAGACAACTGTTTCTGTCAGACTTTATGCCATTTGTCCTTGGAGGACAAATGCAGAGACATAACAAATTCAGTTGTCTCCTACAAGGAGCTGACACTGAGGAAAGATACAGAAGTCATTTACTCTGAGAGGCATTGGAGAGCTTATTAATGAATAATATGAAAATCATTGGTTAAATGTAATTTTCCCATTACAATAAATAAAAGTACAAGATTCTTAACAAGCCTAGGTAGCCTTTGCCTAGTCCTAAATTTCAAGAATAAAAGACATATCAACATGAAACAAAACGCAAGGAAACTTGATTAATCTGATATAGAACCTCATTATATGAGCTGATATCCAGTAATCACATTGCTGGATATGAAAACAGTAAATGCTACTTTGGATGTGACGGATATTAAAAGTGACGGTCTGAACTCACAGGCTGGACATGGATGAAGGCCCTGGCGTCTCCAGGCTGCTGGGACAGACAACTCTTCTCCCCAGTCTGTAAGGTGCAGCTGGGAGTAGAACCGTCAGCAGCTGCAAGGCTATATTAAACATATTCGTAACTAACCTATGCAGCATAGATTTGGACAATTTTTTTGTGAATTCATAAAAGGTCCATTCAACTATGCTGGGCTGATTTAGTTGGCACCAGCTCTACAAAGCTGACTGAACTGTGAACTAGAGGACTACAATGGGACTAGGGCTGCACAACTAATCGCAATTTTATGGAAAATCGTATCATGAACTAGTGCAACATCCAAATCGCAGGGGCGCAATATTTGTTAAAGACAAAATATGTGTCAAACCATTGTAAAATAAAGTATTGTGGTGCTACAGAGACGTCCCAGCATACAAATTGTATCCTACAGTCTAAAAAAAAAAAAAAAAAAAAAAAACACTTCCTTCAATGAAAGTAATTATACAATTCCCTGATATCGTGAGTCATATCGCAACCGCAATATAAGTCAAAATAATCGCAATTAATTATACTGGGAAACGATCGCAGAAGTACCAACCACAGCCAACATCCTAAAGTAAAAACGGGAAATAAATAAATACAATTGTAGGAGCCATTTGTATCCACCCTTTTAGTTAGGTTAATTTAGTTATTTATTTTAGCCACTTGGGGGAGTATTGCACTGGGTGTGGTACGTCACTGGGATAAGGTACATTTACAGGTGCGGTAATTAATGAGAAAAGGTGTGGATGGCGGGGAACACACGGTTCTTACCGTAGCCGTGAACACGCCGCAACATTTTATTAATTAGCACTAGGTGAACTACTATTTTATGTGAAGTGAACTCTTTTCTACCTTTTATAATAAACGGAAACACCACCCAAAGACAATCAATGTCTGGACTCAAGATCTTTGTGCTACGCGTTGAGAACACCATGCCATCCATATCGAGGCTTATAGGATAGCCTCCACAACGTAAGAACCTATTCCTCTTCGTCTGGATACGCTTCTGAATTGGACAGGAGCGTCCGGATCGCTTGGATATGGAAAGGATTGCCTGTTTCATTGGATTGCTTACCTGTCGCGGAGCCTGGAAGCCTTAATTGAAAACAGCTGTAAGTCCTCATGTCATCCAGCGCAGACCGCAACCACGGAAAGCTGGTGGGTACACTTTCATATATCATTGCCGATGGGATTGGAAAAGAAAACGTGAACTCTCGAAATTGAAATGAAAGACTGTTTCAGTGCTGTTGGCGGCCTCCGTATATGTAAAGCAATTGTGTCGTTTCATTAAGCACTTTGAACTGACGCGCTTAACGCACAAAGATGAGTGCAGAGGAAGAAGACTTGTTCGACAAGTCCAAGACTGCTTCTGTGGCTGCAGACGAAAATTATATTCCTGATAAGTCCAGTCCTCTTGTTAATGATTTGGGGAAGCGCACGAGAAAGTTAACAGCTAAGGGGTGTGCAATTCTGTTTGAAAATCTGCAAAAAAATCGGAAATCCCAATTTATGCAAGCTAATAAAATCAAGCAAAGGATTAATGAGGCTCTTTCTGGAAAAATAACCTTCCAAACTGTGTCTGATGTGAAGAAATGTCTAAGCAAATATACCACACTGTGCAATGAGGCTTTAGAAACTCAAACTACTTTGCTGGAAATGCCTTTGCCAGACTCTGAATACGACAAGCAACAATACTGGCTTGTACAGAAAACATTGAAAAAAATAAATTTGAGAATGATGTGAAGCAATGGTTGGCCGATGCTGCTGTAAAAAAGGACAATGAGAATATTGATGTGTTGTCTATAACAAATAATGACGTAAAGCCTGAAGATAGTATTTCCAATGTTTCAAGTAAAGGGTCAACACATAGAGATCATTCTTCCATCTATTCAAAGATTTCCAGTGTGATTTCTGCACGTTTAAAGGCAAAGGCTGATAGGGCTGCACTTTTACAGTCTGCAGTTGCTTTGAGAAAAATGCATGACATTGATGTTGAAGAAGAAGCCCTTCAATTTGAAAAGGCAAAGCTGAAAAGGAAAAGGGAACAGCTAGAAGTTGACACCAAGTTGGCTGCGGCTACAGCTAAATTGTCTGTATATGAAAACGCATGCGGTGGGGAAGATGTGGATGAGTATGAAGAGGATAATGGAGAAGATGCCATGAATGCCTATCTTCATGCTCACTTGAAATCACAAACATTAAGTTATTTGAACACAGATCCTGTTTTGCAACTTCCTAAAACTGTCTCTTTCCATCAGGACCATTCTTTGCCACTGACTGTACGGCCTAAAGAAAGGCTGCACAGTCTACAAGCCCAGTCTTCAGTAAGGTCTAGTAACCCTTTGTCTTCAGTGTCATATGTACCATCTTCTAACAAGTCTGAAGGGGGGGACATCCTCGGACCCAGATCCACCAAAGCTGCACCATCAGGACTTCATTTGTCTATCTCACAAGGGAGTGGACCTACTCTCATGCGTGATTCTGAAGTGCAGGGAAACAGACCCGGACTCGCCAACGCTTCAACAGCAGGATTTCCGCCACTGATCTCACAAGGGAGTACACGTACGCAATTACAGTCTCATCATCATTCTTCTCTACACAATGTCCAAAACTCTATTCTGTACGACCTTATGCAGCAGCAAACTAACATCACTGCTCAGTTGGCTCAAAATCAAGCCTTAGCCTCTCTTCCTCCACGAGCTATCCCAGAGTTTGATGGCGATCCACTTAAATACGCTGCCTTTACTAGAGCTTTGAGCAAGCTATTGAAAAGAAAACTACAGATAAACAAGAATGCCTGTATTACCTCGAACAATATACTAAAGGGCAGCCAAGAGAACTGGTTCAGAGTTGCTATAACATGGCTTATGGTCACGGCTATGAGAGAGCAAAGAATCTTTTGAAAGAATATTTTGGAAATGAAATGAAAATTGCCGTAGCTTATATGGAGAAGGCTATGGAGTGGCCAACAATGAGGGCCGATGACGTTAATGCTCTGCAGTCTTTTTCAATCTTTTTAAGGGACTGTTGCAATGTCATGGAAGATTTACAGCATATGGAGGAGATGGACGTGCCATCCAAACTTCGCCTGATAATGATGAAGTTGCCATATAGACTGAGGGAAAAATGGAGGTTTGTTGCCTGGGAGCTACAGGAGCGCCGTGGTTACAGAGCTATGTTCCCAGATTTTGTGGCCTTCATTGAACGTCAAGTAAAGATTCTGTCTGATCCTCTCTTTGGTGACCTACAGGGTACGCAACCAGACCCTTCCTCTAAACTCAAGAGCAGATATACTGGAAGAGGCCAAGCTACTGTTGCTGCCATTAATACTGCTGTAGGACCAACTACATCATTAGCTTGGCACCAACAACACAAGGGGCCACCTTCACAGGGGAACAATGAAGAGTCATGCTTTGTGTGTAGGAGCCAGCATCCAGTGGAGAAATGTTCACAGCTTGATGAAATGACACACAGAGAGAAAATTGATGCTTTGAAAGTAGGCAGAGTGTGTTTCAGCTGTCTGAAGAGAGGTCATATGAGCAGGGAATGTGACAAGCCTTTGACATGTGATATATGTAAACACAAACATCCAACTGTCCTACATGTCGGATCTAAAACACAGGAAGTGTCAGTCAATAATGCACTTGTGTCATTGGAGACATGTGGCCGTACTGGGGCCGGAAGTGATGAATATGTTCTCTCTATTGTGCCTGTAAAGGTGAAGGCCAAGTCCGGGAGCATGATTGTCAACACCTATGCCTTTCTAGACCCTGGAAGTTCAGCTTCTTTCTGTACCCAACATCTCATGAGAAAACTAAATCTTTCAGCAGTCAAGACTAGCATTCATCTTCGTACCCTTGGCCAAGAGAGGTCTGTAGATACATTCTTGCTTAGTGATCTCGAGGTTTCTGGCTTGAATGAAGAAAACTTCCTGGATTTACCTGAAGTCTATACTCAGAGGACCATGCCTGTGAGCAGAAATAACATTCCCACTCAACAGGACTTGGAGAGATGGAAATACCTTGATGGCATTAAAATTCCCAGCCTCGAGGCAGATGTGGAGTTGCTGATAGGCACCAATGTGCCGAAGCTTATGGAACCATGGGAAATAATAAATAGTCAAGGTGAAGGACCATATGCTATCAGGACTCTACTGGGGTGGGTTGTGAATGGTCTGCTGAGAGGTGGCAAACTGAGCAAAAGTAATTTTGGCCATCCTGTTGTCACTGCTAATAGGATCTCAGTTGCCAAGAGAACAAGAGAACAACAAGAGAAGTTTTCTAATGAGATTGCTGGAAAAAATGGAGGATCTGTTAAACAAAACAGTGATCTCTACAAGCTGGACCCAGTGCTGGAGGACAGATTGTTGCGGGTGGGAGGAAGGCTTAGTAGGGCTGCTATGCCTGAAGTGGAAAAAACATCCTGTCATTCTTTCCAAAGAGCAAAATGTGTCCAAAATCCTCTTGAAGCATATCCATCAACTGCTGGGTCACACAGGAGGGTCGTGTCTAAGTGGGTAGTGTGTCGCCGCCTCCAAGATAAGATAGGGGAACAGAACCTCCCTCTTGGACTCTTTTGGAAGGATGACCTGTATATAAAGAGAAGATGGAGGCAGGTGCAGTTCCTATCTGACCTCTTTGGAAGCGCTGGGTGAGGGATTTTCTACCGCTACACCATGCAGCGGTAGAATTACTGGAAGAATTACTGAGACAAATTTGCACAATGTTAATCATTTGAGTTGATTTTGGCCTTTTACCTGTACTAAGTGCATTCTTATTGTTTTTCTTTTTCTTAGTATGGACTATTGAGTTGGTCGCCAACACATTAATATAGAATGCTCCGCATGGATCTTTTCCTGATAACCGCGTGCATACTATGAAATAACCTTTGTCTTGTGGATTAACTCTGTTCAGGGTTAGCAATACTGCGAGAGAAGAGGTGTTTACTTTATGTACCGTTAGTCTATTTGTCAGGTTGGTGTGGTCAGAGGGAATCTGATTCCCCAATTTAACCCACTCGTGTGCCAAATTGCTAAATCCCATGATGGGCACAATGCTTCCCCTCTCGGGTCCTGCATCATGTCCATTACAGGCATATAACATATGTAAAATTTCTACCTCACCCCAGAGAGATTTGTCATTTTCGGACTGAAAGTAATCGCATGGTTGTAACAGTGTGTTGGCTAATACCTTAAAGTTTGTTGACCTAAGGTTATTGTTTTGTTTATATTTCTTGTACTCCAATACTGTCTAGACTAGAAAGGTGAAGAGCGTTCTACTCATTTTACCCCTTTTATTTGACAAGTGAAAAACTGTGTGTCTGAGTGTGCGGTGCGTCAGTAGTAACATTAATTAATTAATTAACATTATTGGGAGAAGAAGTGGTGTTAGAATAAATGGTGTTGTCAGATTTAGCTCTATCATATCTGTCTAACAACCAAAATGCAACCCCCCACAAACACAGACAGAAAACAGAGAACAAGAATACGTTTATGTCATACACCATGCCTGTCTCTTCCTGTGTTCGTCTATCTTCACAGCAAGCCTGCTCCAGGAATGTGCTGTGTGTGTGTGTGGGTGCCTGAGTCAGTACCGTGCTGCAGATTTTTCTTCTGGTGTCAGAGGTTCGTCCACCAACACATGACACACCGTTGGAGTCAGGTTTTTTCCCTGCCTCGTCTCTTGTGTGTGTGTGTGACGTTGGTGACACAGAACGCCGTCTGTCAGGTCACAGTTTGGTGCTGGAACCCTCTTGCAGTGCGATGCGTGGATCCATGGAGCCCGCTCAGCAATCTTCACTGCTGTGTGGGTGATCAGAAGAACCCGGAAGGGACCTTGCCAGCATTGGGCTGCCAGTTTCTCTTCCTGAAGTTTTTAATGACCACAAAATCTCCTGGCTTCAGCGTGTGGAGCGGTCCTTCAGCTGGGTGGGACAGAGCAGCAGAAACCTGGATTCTTATGGCAGAGAGAGCAGAAGAAAGTTGTACACACTACTCTAACATATCATGCTCACACAGAGCTGTGGAGGGAAAGGGTGCTCTAGGAGCCTCTAAACCCCCACACTGGGTGGTCTGCCGAGAAGAATCTCAAAAGGACTGAGGTTACTGCGCGTTCTTACCCTCATTCGCATGTACATAGTTTTGTTCTTAACATGCAGTTATTGCTTGACAACCAACTTGATATTCCCCATCTGGGAATAATTTCTGTCATTAGAGCTTTTGCTAACACTGAAGCGGTTTGTTTTGAAGCGGGAAACACCTCCACCCATTTTGAAAACATATCAACCATCACCAAACAACACTTTTTCCCTCCGACGGTGTGAGCATCAACAAAATCCATCAACTGCCCTCATCGGTGGTGGATGTGCTACCTGCTGTGTTACAGTCACTGGTCTGCCTATATTGCCTATAATGTCATGCTTTACAAATTTTTAACAACAGAGTGAATTGTAATTGATAATAAAGTATAGATTATTAGATTTGCAAAATGTGTGAAAAACAGTGTTGAAGGCAAGGTTTTGAATCCGGCCCCAGCCAGACACCCTCTTTAAAGGTGCACCCTGCATTTTTCAACTGTGTACTGCAGCTACTGAATCTGGAAGTGAAAAATCAGTCAGCTGCACCGTGTGCAGAACATTTGCATATGCCTATCTGTGATGGGAGCAAGATGGCCATCAGAAGGTCATTGATCAATTGGTGATGCAAAATGGGCTTATCATAAGACTTAAGGAAGTTTCGGTGTTTCCACAATGCCCCAAAATCATGTACAACCCCAAAAGCGTACCTTGAGTCCGTGTAGATTGTTACAGACGAACCTTCAGCCAGTTTACATGCTTCAGTGAGAGCAATGACTTCAGCCACCTGCGCAGAGAAGTGTTTGGGAAGAGATTTAGCAATTAAGGTTTCTGCGTCAGATACTACAGCAAACCCTACCTGTCCCTGGCCTGTGTCAGGGCAGCGTGAGGCTGACCCATCCACTTACAAAACAAGATCTGAATTTGGCATTCAGTCAGATCTGGACGCGGAGCACAGGTTTGTTACAACTCTGCCAAAACAATCATGCAGTTCTCCCTATCCTGGTGTGGGCATAAGAGAAGCAAGGTTAAGTACTGTACAAAATATTTAACAGTAACATTGGGCATATCAACCAGACATGTGTGATACCTCAGATATCGTGCTGCAGATAAATGTGAAGATCGTTGCTCACATAGGATCAGAGAAACTACAGAGAGACAATGTTAATGGAGCAAAAATAGGCCACAGGCCTGAGCCTGTCACCGTGCGTCAAGTTTTCTTGACCATTCTATCTTAGCTGAAAAAGGACATCTTGTCTCTTTGGATAGGCTATGGTTTCGACCTGGGACCTGCTATGATAAACACGGCTTAGACAACTGTTTCTGTCAGACTTTATGCCATTTGCCCTTGGAGGACAAATGCAGAGACATAACAAATTCAGTTGTCTCTTACAAGCTAAAGACAATGAGGAAAGATACAGAAGTCATATACTCTAAGTGGCATTGGAGAGCTTAACACGAATATGAAAATCATTGGTTAAATGTAATTTTCCCATTACAATTATAAAGAGTTAAATCTCTATACATGAAACTGGCCATAGAGTTGAAGAAAGAAGTACGTTAAAAACAGGGTAGAGGATAAGTCTAATTCACTTCTAAATGGAGGAGCAAGACATGTCGCTGTAGGCCTACCTGGCAAAATGACTCGGATGTGTTGTGGCACTTGTGATGTTAAATGTACTCGTCTGCCAGAGTGGAGCCTTTTTCGGACATTGCGGAGACGCTCTTCCAGAAAGCCTGTTGCGGGTTTATGCCTTCTCCCTGGGGTGAACCATGCGTCCTAAAGTTTAGAAGTAAACACAAATGATTTATGAAGCCACCTGAAAAATGAAACAATGATAAGAGAACAAGTGACCCACTTAAGTTGCCAAGGAACATAATAAAAACATTTTCCCTACATTCCACCCTTTGATCCTTGGCAACATCATTAATTTTGAAAATAACGTCCCCATGGTCTATCCTCTTCATTCAAAAATGACACCCGCCATTGTGGACCAGCATACAACTGCAGAGTGTCCACCACTAGAGTCAAAAATCCCACCCTGTCACCGGGAACTTCAGTAGTAGTAATAAAGCTATGTTGATTTACCCAATAATCCACCCTTAAAACATCTGCTGAAACAGAGAAATCTGTCTTCATAATGATGTCTTCCACTCCAAACCATCCTCTGATTTCAAGCAGTACTTTCATCTTAGTGCTGTGTTATATATCCTCATATTCAAACGTTGTTTGACCCTTCTGATATATAAACAGGTACATACGTTACATAAGGTTACGCATACCTACCAGAATAACTATTAATACAAGCATGGGGGGTACTGCATATTGTCGAGCTGTAACAGACATACCATTAAATATGTCCCACCAATGATGTGCAGATGATTGCTCAATTAACTTAGCCGCATGTAAAACCTTTCCTTGAGCAACAAATGTAGATACCTTGAGACTGGAAACGTGAGACCTATGTGAATCAATTAGCCTTTGCAACTCCGTGGACCCGTTCAATGCGCATCTGAACCGGTCCAGGGATACTCGCCAAGGCACCTGCAAAACTTGCCACTGTACCTTGGATAATCGAGTAGAAGTAGTAAAATTAGTCAATTGATAGGTCAGGTTATTCCAATGTCATATATGTACATTGTGTAAGCATCCAACGAAAGGCACCTGAGATAACTGAGGATGACTCTTCATGGTAGCTACGCACAGAGTATGTGGGCCTATCTGCCATAGCATGTCTCTAGCTGGTTCATGAGTCCAATCACACAATACCTCGTCTTTGGTTAAACATGGGTTAAGATGTCCCTGCTGCAGCATACATACCTCCCCTTTATCAGCAGTCTCGCACGATTGCAGGTCATAGGTTAGGTTTGTCTGTGGCTCAAACCAATCACCTTCCATTTTCAAAACCAATAACCTTGTACAGTTATTACAGGCAATACATACTAATGACATACAGTGCTATTTCTAACATCATACTGTGTCCAATGTCCTTCACACATGGTTTTGTTACATATGGTCTTATGTGGCTCTAAATGCAACCATTGAGTTTGACTGATGTTCCATATTTGTCTCCATTCATGGAAGTTACCAGTGGTAACCACCCTTCTAAACCTTTCCTGTTGCACATGAGCATGTATTATTTGCAAATTACACACAGTCCAATTCAATGCAACAGAAATGTTTGTTAACACTTCTGCTGCTGTGTTCCACATCTGTAGTTGCCATTTCAAACCTTCTAGGAGGATCTTCGCTGTTTCCTCCTGTGGAGTGACAATCGTTGTGCTGTTTCTCCACCCCGTGGTGTAGGGTTGGATCACCGGTTGAAGGGTTCATCCTGGCGTTTCCGCCCAGCAGAGATGTCCCAACAGAACCATGGCACCGAGGACATGGAAGATGGTGACCCCAAAGCCGGCACCACCCTTCGACGCTTCCACGGTTGTGGACGTCTGCCATGGCGACGACCCTCTGATCTCCCAATCAGCAAATGCCACGGGAACATGGATCTGAAAAGAAAATTAGTACTACTGTAACACAAAAAAAATAAAAATAAAATAAAAATTAGTTCTCTCTCAAATAACATTTCGACACTGGTACATTTACCCATTTTTCCTCCCTGAGTACAATACTGACACTGTTGCATCACTGCCTTGTGCAATGATCTCAGCCGCACGTGGTGGACCGTTTTCCTGTCTCACCCAGACTTTAGCTCCTGGTTTATCAGTAGAACCAAACCCTCCTGTCCCTCTGGTTGTAATAACAGTGGGTGCAGAGACCCCTGCACCTCCGTCATTTCACATGGTTTAGTTAACAACTGAGCAATTTTGTCTCCTTTTGAACAACTAAGGGTTCTTCCCCTTGTTTGAGACACACCACTCCTAGCTCTCCTGCTAGTCACAATCAATCATCCCAGCTTGTATAGTTAACCCCTTCACCACCTGTATGACCCCTGGTACTAAGGTTACAGTTTCTAGTGTTCTTAATAACACCTCATGTCCAGCTGTTTGGGCCTCTGTCTCCAGTAAAGCCCAATAAAAGGCCAACAATTGTTTCTCAAAAGGAGTATATCTTACTCCCGCTGGTGGGAGTTTCCTCAACCAAAATCCCAGCGGTTTCCGTACACGTCCTGTTTTGCCATAAACTCCAGTTAGCATATTCGTTTATGGCTGACACCTGTAACTCTACAGACCCTGAAATCATTTTCCCCAGAGACACAGCTTGCTGAATAGCTTCCTTAGCTAAGTCAAAAGCTCTTTGCTGCCCCTCACCCCAGATAAAAGTTTCTTTTTTGCGATGCTGCCCTCGCTCAATGATGGAAATTGTATCAGGCTCTGCTGATGTCAATGGGGGTGTGTGTTTGTTCAGTTGTCTGTAATCAACTGTCATTCTCCATGTCCCGTCTGTTTTCCTGACAGGCCAAATCGGGTTATTCCACAACGTGGTGCAAGTTTTCAAAACCCCAGCTTCAACATATTATTTTATGGTAGCAGAAACTTCTTCATGACCCCCTGGGATCCGGTACTGTTTCATGCTCACCACTTGTGTCGCTATAGGGATAGGAAACGGTGCCATCTTTACCTTCCCCACCAACACTGCTCTGACACGTAAAGGTGATACACCAAACTCAAACTTTCCCTCTTGCAAATACAATGTCATTCCTGCAAGCACATCCATTCCTATGATCCATTCCCTAACTGGAGTCACCAACACTGCGTATTTTCGATGGGCAATTTTCCAACTTTCAAAGGTAAAATTACAGTTTTTCCGAAATGACGTTCCCCCAAACCTGAGAGAGGAACCAAAGGCCCCTTTAATTTGTGTGGATTTCCATGAACCAATGTGGCCTCCTCCCGATATCAACTAGGGCCACCACATTCTGTACATTTGATTTTTTCCAATAAATCTCTAATGCAACATGTGGTCCTATCTCACAATTGACCAATTTACAGTCCGAATTTGTGGGGCTCGGCCTTCATCCTAGTAAAATTCCGTCAAATCATGCAGATCAGGGTAAAGGGTAGAGTTCTTTTATCCTTATTCTTTCCCTGGTCAAAACAGAAACCTGAGCAACAGCTCCCTCCGCTACTCTGGTCATTTGTTCCAACTGAGTAGTAAGCAGCTGCAAATGCTGCTTATGTAACAGTTCAGCAGCCGCTGCATCAGCCAACGCCTGCTTGTCCTTCAGTTGCTGGGTTTTACACCGACAGCAAGCTTCATATTGCTTCTTCCATGCAGTGGCACATGCCCACATGCACCTCTGCAATCCTGCAACCGGAGCTTTAGCCTGCACAGCTATTTTCTCCAAGACGGCCAACAATTCAGCGGGTCCCCTGCCTCCGGGGGTCCCTCCCAAGGCTCCAGCCGTCCTCCTCCATTGCGCAAACACAACGCAATTTCTTTACAATAAGATTGCTCCCATCCCGACAACCTCTTCAACTTTTTCTCTTTTGTTTCTGCTCCTCAACTGCTTTTTAAACATTTTGTAGCAGCCTCCCGTATCCTGTTCGTGACACCAAAATGTTTTATGAAATCTCATACAGGAAGGGGGTGGTCGGCCACAAAACACACAAACGCTATATCTGCTAGAACAAATGTGTCTCTTTATTCCGCCACAGAATACAGCAAAGCAGCGAGCAAACACACAATACGTGATGCTAATGAACCTCTCATTACAGCTCTTACCGTGACACAGGACTGGAGAGCCGTCAGTCCGGGCAGAGCAGCATCAACGTGGCTGGGCGTCCGACGCGACCCGCAGCTGACTCCACCAGGCCGAGGGACTTCTCCGTCTTTTATACTTTAAAAACGAGGGTCCCATGCGAGCAGAGATGGCCAGTCCCCGCTATCAGTTGACCCCATGGTGAACCATCCTGTCTCGAAACATGTTTTCGAGACAGGAATGCCGTTCCCATCAGTCTAGGAAAAACATGAGCTCTGTACGTAAATAAGGCTTCCAAAGCAGGTTATATAAGGGAAACAATGATAAGTGAAGAATGAAACAATGATAAGTGAAAAATGAAACAACAAGTGACCCACTTAAGTTGCCGAGGAACATAATAAAAACATTTTCCCTACACCACCCTGTCTTGAGAAGCTTGATGTTTTGTTTTTTAACTCACTTTGCATTATCTTTGCTATCTCTTTTTCCTCTCTTTTCCTCACAGCCTCACTCATATACGCTATTCTCACCGCTCGCTTTCCTTCTGCAGCCACACTGTCACTGATTTAGGGAACCTGCAGGCTACTCTCGTAACAGGAGGGGTTGCGATTAACCCCCATATCCCATGATACACTGCTTTTTGCAACCGTCACAGTCCTAGTATGGGTTGTCACATTTGCTTTAGGTCAGTTCATTATTGTGTGGTTAAAAACTTACATAGCCTGTGCCTTGACAGTCCCTCAGGTATGGAAACTGATCCACAATGGACGATGCCAGCAGAGCCTTTGCACCTGAAGATGGACTTTACAACAATATGCATTTTATTAGCATTAAACACTACCATGAAATACAATATATTGACAGTTATTTCACAGTAATCATAAAAGAAATTATATAAAATTAAAATAAACCATGATTGCACTAAATGATCCCAGATCAAAAGGATGAGATAAGTAGTTTAGATGCAATTCTCATTAGTAAAACATTATGTAAAATAAAAACAATCTGTGTGTAAAAAAACTTACTTCTCTCCAAAGTGCTCAATTAAGTGGGAGACAAGCATCCGGACCATGGAACATCTTTCCTTAATTGATATATGATTCTGTTCCTCAAGACCGATAACCATGCATTTTCCATCAGTTGTCTTGTTAAGGATCTCACGGATAGTCTATAAAAATTATTAAGGAACAGAGAAACAAAGTATGCAGTATATATGAATATTATGACTATTGTCCTCCAATAAAAGTGAATCTTTTAAAAAAGCTTCTCACTCAATTAAAAATAGGTTATTCAAGATAACTTAGACTTCAGCCTAGCTAAGAAGAGTGCAACTCTGTCTCTGATGTCATCATCCTCTAATTCATCCATTTCCTCCACTGAAGTCTCACTGCAATCTACCTCACAGGTTGACAGATCCACATCACTTTGTGGAACTGCAAACCTGTCAGGAAGTTCAACTGAAGAATTTTCTTCCTCTGTTACAACTTCAAACTCAACAGCATGGCCCAGCAGGTCCTCCTAAACAATCTCATGTGATTAAATGAGCGATGGCACCCAACTTGAGCACACTGGAAATATGCTGATGTCGAGTAAACATTATGTCTTATGTCATTGCCAACAGATCTTCTACACTTGAAGCACACGTAACCCATTTGTGGAGACCTATGACTCTATGCGTACCTCAAGCAACTTTTTGAACTGGCGCTGAAATTTTAGCCGTGGCCCAAGGAGAGGTATTAGGAAGGTCAAGCTGTTTCCGTCCAAGAGATAAAAGCTCTCTCTATCAATCTGCTCAGCTGCAAAACACAACATTAATTTTATATATTACCGGTAGTTACATAACATTTTTTGTTGGGTTGACAAACACATATAAAGCAAGCTACACTGTATTTATTACCAGCTGCATGATGGTCTTTACCTAAATTTGTTTTAAACCCCAGAATTAAAGTGAGTACTGTAGAATACCTTCAAACGCAGGAGCAGCTCAGCCAGCATGCATTCAAGAAGTTTCTCCTTCACAAAATCATCCACCTTTAGAAATGAATAGAGACAATTTTAGGGTCACATATGATTTATCACTTATGGATTGTTCTATAGGTCTATAGCTCATCGGCCATTTTGACCAACATAGTAGCACTAACACAAGAAGTACTATCATAACCACTAGAACGCTCATGTTGACCGCTAAGATTCAACACTGTGTAATCTTGCATGCTAAATACTCAAATGAGAGATTATCTAGGATTTCTTTTTTTTAGTATAATTATGTATTCATTAATATGGATACTATAGCATACAGTAAACACTATAACAGTGTACATTCACACAATTACTTTTCAGTAGGGTAATAACCATTGCATTTTAGATGAACCTAGCAAAGAATATCAACATTTTACATAATGTATAACAGAACTAATGCACAGCCTCAGCAGCCCGGCCCAGCGGAGGAAGTCCAGTACAGACTGGAACATCCCTGAAATCATTTGGCACTTTTAAGACTGCAAATTGTTGTGGAAGTTTCTGCACAGCGAGGGAGGAATTTCAGTGGCAGCTGAGACCTTGTTGGAACAAAATAAAGACAGGCTGCACACTGGTTTAAAGGTTTTAGGAATTCGGTGAAAAGGTTTAATTATTTTCTCGAGAGAATAAAATGACAAGAGCAGTTTACACAATGTACAGTTACAGAGTGACTACCGTTCTGTGCGCTTTGCCCAGCTAATACAGTCCCTTATATTTCTGTGCCCCAGCAGAAACCATGCAATGTTTGGAAAACACTCTAATCTTAAACAAAACACTTCATTTTCTCCCTCAGACTGTTGGAGCCAACATGTCCCTGTAGTGTGTCAAAAGCGTCTATGTAGTGTGTCAAAAGTGACTGTGCCAGTCATTCTGTCCTTAGAAGACAGACACCTATCTTGTCTTTAGATTGGTGCCTGGCTCCAACCTAGAACCTTGGACATGGTAACCCCAGCATATCTTCGAGACACTTGTTTTCCTGTGCATTTGTCCTTAGGGGAGAGATGCCGAGAGACAACATTTTTAGCTGTCTCCATAACTGGAAGGACTTACTAGTAGGATATATTTTAGGAGACATATATTTCAGCAGCACACTGGAGGATTTTACTTATTAATAGTAAAACTAATCAATCACTTAAGAAATGAACAATTATTAAAAATAAATCATTGTCTATGTAATTTTCCCATTACATTCCTCCCTTTTGATTACAAACTAATCATTACACATTAAAAAATTACTGAATCAAAATGGATTATATGAGTCTAAACCCTATGGATCTCGGAGGCTGAGTCTGAGTCAAATTCATCCTCTTTGTAGGAGGGCAAATCAAACAGATCAGATTTATCATCATGTACCTGCAATGCCTGATACTGGACCCTTTCAAGAGCAAACAGAGATGAAATCATTTTCTTAACCCTTGTGTTGTCCTTCGGTCCCGGGACCCATGGCATTGTCCCTCTGGTCCCTGGGACCCTGGATCTGTCCTTCGGGTCCCTGAGACCCGTGGCGTTGTCCTTTGGGTCCCTGGGACCCTTGACGCTGTCCTTCGGGTCCCTGAGACCCGTGGCATTGTCCTTCGGGTCCCAAACCGTGGCCTTGTCCTTCGGGTCCCTGAGACCCTTGACGTTGTCCTTCGGGTCCCTTTGACCCGGTTCATTGTCCTTCGGGTCCCAGGCCTGCAGAGGACAGTGGGCTTGGAGACAGCTGTCTGCTGAGGGACAGTGGGCTTGGAGACAGCTGTCCATGGCAGGGAACTGCCCAAGGTGCCTTAACAATGGAACAATAGAGGTAAATTTGGTGAAACACAGGGGAACTATCCATGGTGCTGAGTAACGGGGGGAGTGTACATGGTTCAAAAACACAGGGCAAACTGTCCATGGTGCCAAGCCACTTGGTACTAAAAGACAGTGTGAACTGTCCATGGTACTGGAAAACAGCGAGAACTAACAATGGAGGTAAATTTAAACTGAAACACAGGGCAACTGTCCGTGGTGCTGATTAACGGGGGAAACTGTCCATGGTGCTAAACAACTTGACACTAAAAGACAGGGGGAACTATCCATGGTGCTGAGTAACGGGGGGGGGGGGTAGTGTACATGGTTCAAAAACACAGGGGAAACTGTCCATGGTGCTGAGTAACGGGGGGAAATTTAAACTGAAACACAGGGCAACTGTCCGTGGTGCTGATTAACGGGGGAAACTGTCCATGGTGCTAAACAACTTGACACTAAAAGACAGGGGAACTGTTCATGGTGCTGAGTAACGGGGGTGTACATGGTTCAAAAACACAGGGGAAACTGTCCATGGTGCCAAGCCACTTGGTACTAAAAGACAGTGTGAACTGTCCATGGTACTGGAAAACAGGGAGAACTAACAATGGAGGTAAATTTAAATTGAAACACAGGGCAACTGTCCGTGGTGCTGATTAACGGGGGAATCTGTCCATGGTGCTAAACAACTTGACACTAAAAGACAGGGGGAACTGTCCATGGTGCTGGAAAACGGGGAACTGTGCAGGGTAATTTCACACAACAGGAACTAGCAATTTTGCTAAAATATTTTAACTGAAAAGGGTGGAACTGTTCATGGTGTTAACATGCTTTTGACTAAAGACAGGGAAAGTGTCCATGGTGCTGGAAAACAGCAGGGACTAGCAATGGTTTGCAGCTGTGCAGGAAGGCGGATGGAAATGTGTGGCCACGCCTCTGGACCAGGTTCCTCTAGCCCTTGTGTTGTCCTTCGGGTCCCAGTGACCCGTGGCATTGTCCTTTTGGGTCCCCGGGACCCAGGGCATTGTCCTTATGGGTCCCTGGGCTCGAGTGGAAAGGGAGGTAAAGAATAGAGAAACAAAGGCATTTGTTTGACATTATTCTACTAATTATTTTTATTACACACACACACACACACACACACAAACACACAATATACACACAATAGACACTTTAGACACATTTGTCTTGTCTTCTTGTTCTTGTCATTTTCTTTTCACATCATCTTTTTCGGACCTGTGCACTTTTGCACGTGGCACGTTGGCACAGCCGCCAGAAGCTGCAGCATGGCCCGTCATTTGACACTGGAGTTGAAGCTGCATCGATTCTCTTGAGCGGCGGTGCCGCCGCAATGTCCCCGCTGAAGCCAAGGTACAAAACGGAGAAAAACCACAAGAGGACCAACGTATACACGACCACAGCAAAGAAAAAGACTACTGCTGCTACGATGACAACGACATCAAAGATGATGACCAAGGCCAAGTGGACATTGAAGTTCAAGACCAAGGAGGAGAACAGGTGAATGAAGAAGAAGAAGAAGAAGAAGAAGAAGAGGGTGGACATGCAAGGACGAAGAAGAAGAAGAAGAAGACAAAGATGAAGAAGTAGTTGTAGAAGAAGACGAAGAAGAAGAAGACGAAGATGAAAAAGTAGATGTAGAAGAAGACAAAGAGGGTAGTGAAGACGAGGGGCAAGAGGAGGACGAGCAGGATGAGGAGACATTTGTGTCAAAAGATGGCAAAATCAAATGGTCCTCAAAACGTGTCATCCCAGTGTCCCAAGAACTCACTGCCACGCCACCGAAGAGGACAAACCCGAGCAAGAAAAGGACACGACAGACTGCTACTGATGCTGCTGCTGCTGCCGCAGACGCCGCGCTGCTACTACTACAGCGCCCGGACCCACAGAGTACGCCAAGGAACACGTCCACGACATAGTGTCTGCGTTTGGCCTGTTTGTCACGCGGCAAATCGAAGACATGGTTGTGGCCGCCACAAACCTCGAGGGTCAAAGGAGATGTGCCACAGGCGGCAAGTGGAAAGCGATGGACGTCACGGACCTGCGAGGCTACCTCGGGCTGCTGCTCTCGCGGCGTGTACCGGTCCCGCAACGAGGCCTTGGAGAGCCTGTGGCACGAGGAGAGTGGCAGGGCCATTTTCCGCGCCACGATGCCAATCAAGCAGTTCCACGCGACTCTAGACTGTTGCGATTCGACGACCGGAGTCGAGAGCTGTCCGCCGAGCCTCGGACAAACTGGCGGCCGTACGAGAGGTGTGTGGACGGTGGACGCGGCAGCTGCCTCGCCTCTACAACCCGGGCGCCGACGTGACGGTGGACGAGCAGCTGGTGCCCTTTCGAGGTGTTGTATTTTTATTATTTATTTTTTGCTTGGTTGTTGTTTTTTGTACCTCTGCCGTACACTTGTCTTTCTTTGTGTGTGTGTGTGTGTGTGTGTGTGTGTGTGTGTGTGTGTGTGTGTGTGTGTGTGTGTGTGTGTGTGTGTTGAATTTTTGTCTTCCATCTCTATCCATCGTGTTCCATCTTCTTGTTTGGACACGCCACTTTCACAAGGTCGCTGCGCCTTCCGCCAGTACATGCCCAGCAAGCCTGCCCGGCACGGACTCAAGTCGTGGGTGGCCTGCGACGCGGCTCCAGCTACGCCTGGCACATGCAGCTCTACACGGGCAAGTCGGTGAGCGGCACGCCCGAGAAGAATCTGGGCTCCCGCAGCAGTGCTGGACGTGACCGAGGGCCTGAGGGGCCCGCGGTCACGACTTTTTCACAACTTTTTCACCTCCTACGCGCTGGCCCAGCGGCTGCTCGCCGAGCGGCGCCTCACCGTGGTGGGCACGATGCGCAAAAACAAGCCCGAGCTGCCGGGGGCGTTGCTCGCCACCAAGGGCCGTGCGGTCTTCTCGTCCAAGTTTGCCTTCACGCCCGTCGCCACTCTGGTGTCCTACGTGCCCAAGAAGCACAGGAACGTGGTGCTGCTGAGCACGCTGCACACGGGGATGCGCGGCGCTGGCAGGCAAGCCAAACCCGACATCATCCTCCACTACAACCACACCAAGGGCGGGGTGGACAACCTGGACAAGCTTGTGGGCACGCACTGCCGCAGGAAGACAGCACGCTGGCCCCTTGCCGTCTTCCACAACATCCTCGACGTGTCCGCCTACAACGCCTTTGTGCTGTGGCGAGAGCTCAGGCCCGAGTGGATGCGCGGCAAGCTCAACAAGAGGAGGGCGTTCCTCGAGCAGTTGGGAAGGGCGCTTGTGAATCCGCTCATCGAGAGACGGCGGCGTCTGCCTCGCACGGAGGCGTCCGCCGCGCTTGTCAAAGCCGTCGTCACGGCGAGCAGGTCCTGTGGTGGTGGTGGTGGTGGTGGTGGTGGTGGTGGCGGTGGCGACAGCGGCGGCGGTGGCACAGTCACAAGGGGCCTAGAGGAGCATGGGGATTCTGAACCGGACACACCGAGGGTGCAAAGCAAAAGGAAGCGGTGTCAGCTCTGTCCGGAGAGAAAGGACCGCAAATCACACATCGCTTGCGGTGGCTGCAAGAGATACATCTGTGGAAGCTGCACGCTGGCCTACTACTGTGCCGAGTGTGTTCGCCTGCCTCTCTGGCCCGTGTGGACGAGGCCCCTAACACACACACACACACACACACACACACACACACACACACACACACACACACACACACACACACACACACACACACACACACACACACACACACACACACAACCCTGGGTCCCAGGGACCCGAATGGCGAGGTTGAGGCCTCAAGGGTAGGAGAAAGATGACATCGAACAAGGATGGGTCCCGGACCCGGAGGATGGGGCGCCACGGCAGTTGTGGGACATACGTATAATGGCATGGAACATAAAACAGCGGGTCTCTGAGACCCAAAGGATGAGGCCACGATGGTATTTGACATGGAATGAAAGTGGTGTCTCGGGATCCCGAAGCAGAACGGCTGGCTAGTACAGAAGGTCACATAAGCTAACCATGTCCCTGTGACACAAAGGACAATACAAGGGTTAAATAATGGAACAATGCAGCAAATAGCAATCAGACAGAAAATCATCACAGAAATTACTGGAATTACAATTTTCCACATCCAAGCCTTCCAACCCCCAGTAACCAGCACCCCAGTCCCACCCTGAATCAGTGTTAGGACGCCTTGAGCCTTGAGACTAGTGGCGAGTTGTTGTAGCTGATGAACAGTGTCCGTGATGTTCCCCTCAATGTCTGGGATGAATGTGCAGCATTGATCACCTATCACATGACAGAGGCCCCTCGGGCTGCTAACAGTAAATCTAGGCCCATCTGGTGCTGAAGTAACATGTTACGCAGCTCGCATGACGGGAGGGAGCTCACTGAACCCCGCAACCATGACGGCGGTTAGATTTTCCAAACTTTCATGTATATTATCAATGTTATGTGCGTTATTAACTGTACCCCACCATGGAAGGAACCCTGAGAAGAATTTGCTGCCTGTGCCTGTCATTTTACGTTTAGCTCTGATGGTGCTGTAAGAAGAAGGTACAGGGTGAGAATAATGCGCAACGGTCTCAAAAGGTTGCAGTATTGTGATTGCCGGAGTCAAATAGATCAATGAACACCTACCTGACCATAAAAGCGGGAGGAGTTGGTACCAGTGATCACCACAAAGCCAAACATAGTCTACCAGGAGCCTGCACCTGAGTCATCAGGCCAGCGTATCAGATTAGTTCTGGAGGGTCTACCATCGTAAGATTTATAAACCCCGGACGTTTGTGTAAGCATTTGCTGATGTTGTACCTGTTCCCCACATGTAGCATCAATAGTTTTCGCAACCCACCGCTTTACCCAAATATCGTACCCGACCGGCGCTCGTTCAATGCAGAGTGCATGTTTTAGATTTAACGCGTGTGGTTTAACGGGTGTAGCCTGTTTCTGTGAGTGGGGAAACAATGAACTCATGAGTCATTGATACCTACGCACATGTGAGTTTGCTGATTGACCCCAGTCATACGTTAGATGAAAAATGCATTTTTGTTTGTTTGTTAGGAAAAAGAACCCATTTATTTTGCCTTTTACCTGTACTAAGTGCATTCTTATCGTTTTTTCTTTTCTTAGTATGGACTATTGAGTTGGTTGCCAATACATTAATATAGAATGATCCGCATGGATCTTTTCCTGATAACCGCGTGCATACTATGAAATAACCTTCATCTTGTGGATTAAACTCTGTTCAGTGTTAGCAATACTGCGGGTGAAGAGGTGTTTACTTTCTGAATTGTTAATCTATTTGTCAGGTTGGTGTGGTCAGAGGGAATCTGATTCCCCAATTTGACCCACTTGTGTGCCAAATTGCTAAACCCCATGATGGGCACAATGCTTCCCCTCTCGGGTCCTGCATCATGTCCATTACAGGCATATAACATATGTAAAATTTCTACCTCACCCCAGAGAGATTTGTCATTTTCGGACTGAAAGTAATCGCATAGTTGTAACAGGAAAGAAGTTGATGTGTTAGCTAATAACTTAAAGTTTGTTGACCTAAGGTTATTATTTTTCTTATATTGCTTGTACCCCAATACTGTCTAGACCAGAAAGGTGAAGAGTGTTCTACTCATTTTACCCTTTATTTGACGAGTGAAAAACTGTGTGTCTGAGTGTGCTGTGTCAGTAGTAACATTAATTAATTAATTAACATTAATGTGAGAAGAAGTGTACATTTATTGTAATACACCATGTCTGTCTCTTCCTGTGTTCGTCCGTCTTCACAGCCAGCCTGCTGTGTCCTTCAGGAATGTGCTGTGTGTGTGGGTGCCTGAGTCAGTACCGTGCTGCAGATGTTTCTTCTGGTGTCAGAGGTTCGTCCACTAGCACATGACACACCGTCGGGTCAGGTTTTTTCCTGCCCTGTCTCTGTGTGTGTGTGTGACGTTGGTGACACAGAACGCCGTCTGTCAGGCCACAGTCTGGTGCTGGAACCTCTTGCAGTGCGATGCGTGGATCCACAGAACCCGCTCAGCAACCTTCACTGCTGTGTGGGTGATCAGAAGAACCCGGAAGGGACCTTGCCAGCGTTGGGCTGCCAGTTTCTCCTCCTGAAGTTTTTCACGACCACAAAATCTCCTGGCTCCAGCGTGTGGAGCGATCTTTCAACTGGGTGGGACAGGGCAGCAGAAACCTGGATTCTTATGGCAGAGAGAGCAGAAGACAGTTGTACACCCTACTCTAACATATCATGGGGTGCTCTAAGAGCCTCTAACCCCCACACTGGGTGGTCGTTCTTACCCTCATTCGCATGTACATAGTTTTGTTCCTAACGTGCCGTTATAGCTTGACAACCGACTTGATATTCCCCACCCAGGAATGATTTCTGTCATTAGAGCTTTTGCTAACACTGAAGTAGTTTGTTTTTGAAGCGGGAGACACTTCCACCCATTTTGAAAACATCTCAACCATCACCAAACAACACATTTTCCTCCGACGGTGTGAGCTCAACAAAATCCATCAAATACCCTTATCGGTGGTACCTGCTGTGTTACAGTCACTGGTTTGCCTATATTGCCTATAATGTCATGCTTTACAAAAAAAATTTATTTTCTGCAAATGTTGTGAAGCTCTTAGTGAACCATGTTTTCGTTAACAAACGTTAGCATTCCACTTTTGACACATGGTAACGCCCATGTGTCAACCTCACTCTGACATCTCTCCATTAGTGCATGTATAGGACCTGAGCATGTGTGTGCAATTCAGGCCTGTGTGTAATAACAACAGAGTGAATTGTAAGTAATAATAAAGTATAGATTATTAGATTTGCAAAATGTGTGAAAAACAGTGTTGAAGTCAAGGTTTTGAACCCGGCCCCAGCCAGACACCCTCTTTAAAGGTGCACCCTGCATTTTTCAACTGTGTACTGCAGCTACTGAATCTGGAAGTGAAAATCAGTCAGCTGCACTGCTGTGCAGAACATTTGCATATGCCTAGCTAAGATGGGAGCAAGATGGCCGTCAGAAGGTCATTGATCAATTGGTGATGCAAAATGGGCTTATCATAAGACTTAAGGAAGTTTTGGTGTTTCCACAATGCCCCAAAATCATGTACAACCCCAAAAGCGTACCTGGAGTCCGTGTAGCTTGTTACAGACGAACCTTCAGCCAGTTTACATGCTTCAGTGAGAGCAATGACTTCAGCAACCTGTGCAGAGAAGTGTTTGGGAAGAGATTTAGCAATTAAGGTTTCTGCGTCAGATACTACAGCAAACCCTACCTGTCCCTGGCCGGTGTCAGGGCAGCGTGAGGCTGACCCATCCACATACAAAACCAGATCTGAATTTGGCACCGTGTGTCAGTCAGATCTGGACGCGGAGCACAGGTGTGTTGCAACTCTGCCAAAACAATCATCCGATTCTCCCTATCCTGGTGTGGGCATAAGAGAAGCAAGGTTAAGTACTGTACAGAATGTTTAACAGTAACATTAGGCATATCAAGCAGACATGTGTGATACCTCAGATATCGTGCTGCAGAAGAAAAGACGTCATGCAGCTCAAAAGTTTATCCACTGTCTGAGTGAATGGGAGTTTAGGGTTTGGCCTAAAGTCGGAGGGCATGCGCAAACATATTTTTACCATGTATTAAGTTAGCTAAAGGTTGAACTAACTGAGCATAATTTAGAATAAAAAAAACACAACAAAAGGAACACATTCCTCATTTGTTTGTTTTTTTTGTTGCAGGTTTTGGGAGGGAAACTATTTCCTCAATCTGAGATAGAGACAATGTTTTCCCTGACGCTGAAATGTCATGACCCAAAAAATGCACTTCTTTTTTCACAAATTGCAGTTTAGCTAAACTAGCTGTGTGCCCCTCTGCTGCCAGATGACACAGTAATGCAATAGTTCTTTTGTTGGACTCGCCACTAGGCAGTCATCAACATACTGAAGGAGAGCTGAACCTGGGGAAAGGGTTAAGCTTTCAAGGCTCTCTCTCAGTGATTGGTTGTAGATGGTTGGGCTCTCGACAAATACTTGCCCTGAGCGTGTGAATGTGTATGCCTTACCATCAAACAGGAATGCTGTCTTTGTCCACTGGAACACTGGAAAAAGCGTTAGACAAATCAACAACAGACAAATATTGTGCCCCCCCTCCCAGGAATTCCTTGAAGAATAGTGTAGGGTTTAGGGACATTTGGTGCACGTGTGTGGACCGCTGCATTTACTCTTGAACTCTTGATCTTGAACAAAACGCCATTCGACCGGTTTTCCCTTATCATGAATTTTCTTGACAGGGAAAATTGGCGTGCAAACAGGTGAACCAGGACCCGCAAACCAAAAACTCCTGTTTTAAAAAGAGTTAAAGACTGGTCTGATTCCATCAATTGCTTCCTGTTTCAGTGGGTACTGATGCTTTTTAGGCCTGAAGTCTGAGCGCGGTGTGATGACGACAGGCTGGCAATTTTTGATGAGACCCACGTCATATTTATGCGCTGCCCACAGGTGAGTCGACCCGTGGGACAGAGCATCTCTGTGGGGGAAAGCATTAACAGCATTATTCCAAAGTGTTTTGTGTGTGTGTTTCAGACTCTTTCCGCTAGAACACACTGCGCGCGTCGGTCACATGGTGTGACAGAAGTTTTTGATAACAGCCCGTGGAGGGGGAGACAGTCGTGTCCCCGTCCACGGTTTCAGTCCAGTCAGTCAGCTGGTCACAGTCCAGGACAAACCGTCCCAAGTTTCTCCACTGATCTGTGGGAGATTTAGACAAAGAGATATGAGCATATGAGTGAAGAACTCAGACAAACATTCTCTGCTTATCAGTCAAGTTTACGGCTACTGCACACTTCTTATGTCAGTACATGTAAGCACACTCAAGCCCATCTGTGTCTTCTTTGAAAAAGATCTTCAACAAACATGTCATCTGTTTCTGATGAGATATAACAAGTGATATATAAGTAGTGGTCTGATAAAGTCAGCAAGGGGTTAAATCACAACTCTGGCCTCATGCAGCAGACTTGCAGCATGACCCAGAGAGATCCACCACTGACAAATCAGCTGAGATGTGTGTGTGTGTTTGTTGTGAGAACAATGGGTCAGGCTGGGCAGTGATGTCTAATCTCACAACCTTGAGGCTCTGTGAGAGTTGAGATAACTCCTATGCCAAAACATAACATTGGATCTACCTAAACATTCACCAGACACAGGGGAGAGAGCAAAACAGAACATTTTGCCCTTCTGTCCTGTTCTGAATCATGTAGGCTAGATTCCAATGTACACACATCATGAAAGTCTGGAAAATCTTTCTGGAAGAATTGCTCAGCTTGCACTTCGGCAAGAGAACAACTCTGCCGGAAAGCTTCTAATTTGCAAATAAAATCAACCAAAAACCCTACATCCTTTCCTGCACATTCAAAATCGTAGCAGCCAATTTATAAACCTCAGATTGAAACATTGCATAAGTAACAATACTTTCTACATGTTGTTTCATTCTAGGTGACAAATTGCGTCTAGAATTCTCCCTATTGTGCGAGGAACAGTTTGATGTTTATGGTCTGTAGCGTGTGAAAGCATTTACTTCATTGCAAGCAGATTAATTAGTTAGTGTGTTTTGCATTTTTACTTCCCTTATCCGGTGCGGATCCAGCTGGCTCAGACTCTCCACCGCCCTCCTTGCCCTCCTCCCGTCCATCCGCCTGTTGCTGGCTGTAGACGTGATCCCCAGCTGGTGGACCCCCTGTTATCGTTGTTTTGGGGATGGGCATTTGTCTGCCCAGTGTCCTTTTCCTCCGCAGTTGAAACATGTGTCTCGGTCCACTGCTGGCCTCTGCCCTCCACCTCGCCCTCTGCCTTTTCCTCTCGCTTTGCCTTTGCCTCTGTCCCCCCCCTCTCCAGCCAACGTTGACACTGTCAAAGTTATTTTTCTTCTGTTTCTCTTCGTTTCAGCTTGTTCAGCTGACTTGTAGCATCGGATGATGGTACCTGATGCTGCTGTTAATGTCAGATGTAGGTGGGGAGAGGCCCTGGCTGCTTGTAGAGAGAGAGAGCTTGCAGCGAGGTGGATGCTGTGTGGAATCTTGTCTGCTCCTGGAGCTTGCTTCTCGGGGAGACACGGACGGTGTTTCTCCCTTTGGCCTGGATGGGGGAGGAGGGTAGGGTGGTGGTGGGTTGAGCAGCTGATCGCCATCTTTGAGACTCGGATAGAGAGAAAATGCATTAGTGACAGTGGCCATTTCTGTTTTTTCTCTTGTTTCCGTGTTTCAGCAGTATTATCTGTTCTCTTTCCCTATTAGTGGCCTCTATCATCCACTGATAAAAACATTCTTTGTTTTTTTTCATTTAAATTAGATGCAGGGTGCTAATCATTTTTCCCCCTTTCAATAGTTTTTCTTTGTCTTTTAAATCCTGTTTTAGCATTCTAAGTTTCCCTGTGCTTAAGGAACCATTTTCAGGAAAACCATGTTTTGTTGCCCAATATGGCAGACATTCTATAGATGTAGGCCCAAATTTCCTCACCATTTCATCCACTACCGGCCCCGAAGGAACGTGTGACTTTGTGCCCCTGTTACCCATCTACCATCAATAAACGGATAACAACCAGCGGTAGTACTCTTTTTTCTCGTATAATCGTCACTATACGGCCCAGTTTAGTCCTCGGTAAACTTTGCGATAAAACCTGCAAACAGCTGTAACTTAATGTAAGCTACAATGACTGTTTATCTGAGATAGATTTTTCCCTCGCTGCAAATCCAGATGAACGGCTATGACAACTGTTCATCTGTAATGATTTTAAAATCTATCTGTCACCCCGTCTTGCCCGTATTGGATGGAATGGTGTCAACTTGTGCTTCCGGTCTGTTAGATATAACAGACTGGATGCAACTAAGATTTCTCCTGTTTTGTACACAACCCAAAGTTTTACAAAAAAATACCTTCACCGAAACCCTCAGTTAAACCGCAGTCAATATTTGTCCCACAAGAAAAACTGTCTCAATTTGTCAATTCAAATCATTTATCCAACAGGATTGAAATGTTAACTTACCCCCGCTGTTTGAAATTGCTTCCTTTTCGTTAGGATCTCAGAGTGGAATCAGCGAGCCCTCCGCGGTTTCTGACCCTCTGTCTCTCAAAGATGTTTTGGCGAGGTTTAGAGGCAGGTGACCATTAGATCCCTGGATGCTAGCTGTCATCAGTTACCCGGAGAGACCCGATCTGATCCCTCCTTGAGATCCTGCCGACAACGCCAAGTTTGTTGTGGAAGTTTCTGCACAGCGAGGGAGGAATTTCAGTGGCAGCTGAGACCTTGTTGGAACAAAATAAAGACAGGCTGCACACTGGTTTAAAGGTTTTAGGAATTCGGTGAAAAGGTTTAATTATTTTCTCGAGAGAATAAAATGACAAGAGCAGTTTACACAATGTACAGTTACAGAGTGACTACCGTTCTGTGCGCTTTGCCCAGCTAATACAGTCCCTTATATTTCTGTGCCCCCAGCAGAAACCATGCAATGTTTGGAAAACACTCTAATCTTAAACAAAACACTTCATTTTCTCCCTCAGACTGTTGGAGCCAACATGTCCCTGTAGTGTGTCAAAAGCGTCTATGTAGTGTGACAAAAGTGACTGTGCCAGTCATTCTGTCCTTAGAAGACAGACACCTATCTTGTCTTTAGATTGGTGCCTGGCTCCAACCTAGAACCTTGGACATGGTAACCCCAGCATATCTTCGAGACACTTGATTTCATGTGCATTTGTCCTTAGGGGAGAGATGCCGAGAGACAACATTTTTAGCTGTCTCCATAACTGGAGGGACTTACTAGTAGGATATATTTTAGGAGACATATATTTCAGCAGCACACTGGAGGATTTTACTTATTAATAGTAAAACTAATCAATCACTTAAGAAATGAACAATTATTAAAAATAAATCAGTCTATGTAATTTTCCCATTACAAAATTAACACAAAAACAGCTAAAAATATTCAGTAAAATATCTTAAAACGCAACTTTTTCCATCCTATTGAAGCATGTATCACCTAAGATACTGCAATACATATTTCTATAGTACAGCATTTTCTTCAGAACACAGGTTACAAAGTCTAGGAATGCTAATCAATTATTAAAAAGACTGAATCTGAGAACAAGCAGATAGCTGCTAGTGCTAACAGACCATCCACACTCATCCTACAACTCAGCAAAACTACAGCAAGTCATTATGTAGTCACTTGATTTTAACCACAATAACAATATCACAATAACTTGATTAGCGTTAGCTAGCTAACATTACCGTAGCTACATATTAACAATACAGAAGTAACCCTACACACAAACGTACCTTGTAACTGTTAGACTGCTTAACACATAAGAGAGAACAAGTCTCTTTATTTTACCATTGTCCTGTTTTGCGTTATTATCAGGTTTAATAGTTTTAAAGCTCAGGCCATAACGTTAGCGCTAGCTAACGGTCCTTTTTACGTCATCCTCACTGTCAAGTGCGTCAATGACGTGCGGGACGCTAAATAACAGCTATTCATAACATTAACGTTATATAGTTAATTAATTCCGTGTAAGGATGTTAGTGTGTTTACAGGAACCACAAATAGCGATATAGAAAACTAAAGACTTACTAGCTAACGTTAGAGGAGAGGCAGTTAGCTAGCTAGATACAAGATGAGTTTGAGCTAACAGTTAACTGCTAACGTTAACTTAATGTCCTATAATGCTAGCCTTATAGCTCGCTAGCTAGCGTTAGCTAAAATTAACTAACGTTACGGTTAACCATACAGACAGCTACGTTAATGTTAACATGTCTTTCACTTCATATTATCCCAGAAAATTGTAGGGTTATTCTAACATATTTGTATTGTTTTACCGTCTTAAAGTTTCCTACCACTTACCGGAGCTATGGTCGTCAAAGTCCTGGGGCCTTCTGTCCAGAAATGGCGGAAGAATGAGCCTCGCTTTGGTTTGACCCATTATGTTGGGTCGCAGTCTTTGACCCAACGTTGGTTTAAATCAACCCAACAGCCTTAACCCAGCATTGGGTTATTAAAATAACCCAGCGTTTTTTAGTGTGAACACACACACGTACACACACGTATACAAAAACACACACACACACAGAATTGTTCATTTTTGTTTAAAAAAAACATACCCACCCGGATTATGTTTTTTTGGGCTTTTTTAGCCTTTATTTTGAAAGGACAGCAGAAGACCCGCTGCATTGAGGAGGAACCTTTTATGTATGGGCGCCTGTTCTACCACTTGAGACCCCCGGGCGCCCCAGCATTGTTTATTTTTGAATGTTCTGCTGTCATCTTGTTCTGAAATGTTCCTTTTTGATGTTAGATGAAAGGCCGGTGATGTCACTACGGTCCATCAAAACCTTTATATAGCGGTCACAGCCTTAAATGTCATTATACATGCAATCAACCAGAGAGGCGTGCTGCAACAACAGGAAGGAGAAAACAAGTCCAGTGGAATATCAATTCACCATGGAGCTGCAGGACAAGAACGTCAAATTCCTCCAGTTTCAAATAGAGCAGCTCACGTTGAAAGTTACACATCAACAGCAGCAATTTACTAAAGTAAATCAGTCGAAGATTTTGAAAATACACTCTCTAGAAACCAAAGCCGAGGCTCTGGAGAAAGAGGTGAAGACTCACAAGGAGGAGGCGGAGGAGTGGAAAGCCCAGCTGCGGTTATGTCGAGATGAAGTAGAGAGCATCAGCCTCAATAAGGCCGAGCTCCTGCTAACATTTCAGGATTATATAGCAAAAAATATAAAAACAGAGTCAGAACTCAGACAGCAGAAATGTGCCAGTGAGGCGAACTCCAGGAACACTGTGGAAGAACTGAAGGCGCAGTATGAGTCTGAAATAGGGAGGATGCAAGAGGGGCACGACGAGAGGCTGGCGGAGACGAAGGCGGCGAGCCAACGACTAGTGGAGAAGCTAAGGATCGCCGAAGAGCAGGCGGGAAAACATGCTGCCGAGTTGGAAGAACTTCAAGCTGCGCTGCCCCGAGTGGGGATGGAGTACAAAGACAGAATGGAGGACTTACGCATACAGATACTAGAAAAAGACAACGTCATCGCCAGAGAAAAAATACTGAAGAAAAACACGCGATTCAACGAGTTAGTGAAGCAGAAAGAACTGGAGATGAACATCGAAAAGCTGAAGAAGACAATCACTGATCTTGAGAACAAGGAAGATCTCAGCCAGAAGGTGTCCGCGTTGGAGACCACGATCCAGGACAAAGAAAATGTCATCAGGAAGAAAAACCTGGAGATGTCTCATCTGATGAAGGACAACAAGCAACTGCAACAGGATTGGGCGAAAGAGAAGGACAACAACGCCGTTCTGCTCGTTAAATTAAACGAAGTGAAGGACAACCTCCACAACGTCGAGAACGACCTGAGAGCGGCGCAGTCGGAGCTCAAAGACACCATAGAGCGGCTGAACAAGACGCTCCGGGAGAACGCCGACCTGGGAGAGACCATCTCACATCTCAAGTACAAAGTGAGGAAGTGTGAGCCAGACCTGATCAAGGAGAGAGAGAAGAACAGGAACCTGACTACCTACGTGATGCGCTTCAAGGCCGATCTGCAGGCGTGCATGGACTTTACCTCTGAGCCCAAGACATTCGTACGCAAAGTCCTCAACGTAAAAAGACACCACATGGACACCGAATCCAAAGTGCAGATGGATGGAAACACGGAGCTGGGGCTCAGACAAGCCATCGCAGCCAAAGATCAGCTGATCGACAGTTACAGACGGTGCCATCAGAACTCGGCCAGGGCGCAGAGACGTTGCCAGGAGAAGATCTTTCAGAGAGATGTGCGAAGCAACAAGGAACAGAGTTCCCTCATCAGAATGGTCAACGACACGACCGAGGAGTTGCACCATGTCAAAACACAACTCACAGAAACAACTCTGCTTCTTAAATTGGCGAGAAGGCCGCCGCTGCAGCAAGTGAAGTCGTGGATAAAGAAAAACATCCTGTCAACAAATAAGGTTGCCCCAATAGACGTAGAGGAGCCCCTGTCCCGTCTCCCGGGGGACAATACTGTGCATCGCCGTACAGACAACACAACATCATCCACACAGCCACGTCCTGATCCAGAGGACGGCAATATTCACGTCAAGCCGTTTGTGGAGAGTGATCTCCCGATAGTTGACGTCTAAGAACCCCCCTTTACATTGTGCACCATCTCCATTCCACCTTGACCCATGAGACTTAATGCGGTGCAGCATGTCAGGGCCACGTGGGGGCTCAGGGTGGGGAGGGGTGCGTCTGCGTGGGTGGGACTCCGAGTGATTCGGTTTCCTCCCACTCGCCAAATTAACTGTGAAAGTTTAAATAGAACTAGAAAATGCATTTCCTGCAGAAAATGCGTGGGAATGCTGAATAGCTGAATTGCTAAAGCTAACCTGGTTGAATAGCTTAAACCAGTAAAAGTTGTAGAAAAAATTGAAACGCTAAACTGGATAAATAGCTTAAATCAGTAAGAAGATGTTGAAGTAGTGAGAATAGTTGAAAAATGCTAAATAGGTGAATTGCTAAAGCTAACCTGGTTGAATAGCTTAAATCAGTAAAAGTTGTAAGAATAGTTAAAAAAGTAGAAGTGGTTTTAATTAAGTTGAATAACACCATTAGTGTAAAAAGGTGGAATAATTAAAAAAAATGTAAATGCTAAAGCTAAACTGGAGAAATAGCTTAAATCAGTAAGAAGATGTGGAAGTAGTGAGAATAGTTAAATTGCTGAATAGCTTAAATGCTAAAGCTAAACTGTATAAATAGCTTAAATCAGTAAGAAGAAGCTTAAGTAGTAAAAATAGTTGAAAAAAGTAGAACTGGTTGTAGTTAAGTTGAATAACACCACTACTGTAAAAAAGGTGAAAAAATGTAAAAAAAAAAAAAAATAAAAAAAAAACTTGAAATGCTAAAGCTAAACTGGATAAATAGCTTAAATCAGTAAGAAGATGTTGAAGTGGTGAGAATAGTTGAAAAATGCTGAAATGCTAAAGCTAAACTGTATGAATAGCTTAAATCAGTAAGAAGAAGCTTAAGTAGTAAAAATAGTTGAAAAAAGTAGAACTGGTTGTAGTTAAGTTGAATAACACCACTACACCATAAGGAGCTAGAGCTAGATTTTAAAAGTTGAATGGTTTTAATAACTGAAAGTCTGCAGAAGATACGGACAATTAAAAAACGTACGGAATAATAAATAATCATAACAGGGTTAAAAGCAATTTTTAACACTAGGTGATGGGATGCTATTGTGGGAATTGAACCCGGGTCTCTGCCATGAAGGGCATGTGATATAACCACTGCACCACCACTGAAGTGTCTTCCTTACAAACTATACAGGGTAATATATAATTTATCTGTGTATGTCTCTATCTGTCTGTCTGCGTGTGCGTGCACACACACACACACACACACAAACACACACACACACACACACACAGGGAGACACAAACAGACACACACACAGGGAGACACAAACAGTTACATTGTAATATATAATGAGACAGACAGACATACAGAGTATTACAGTGTATATATTACAAAAATATATTGAAATGCTAAAGCTAACCTGGATAAATAGCTCAAATCAGTAAGAAGATGTTGAAGTAGTGAGAATAGTTGAAAAATGCTGAATAGCTGAAATGCTAAAGCTAACCTGGTTGATTATCTTAAATCAGTAAAAAGAAGCTTAAGTAGTAAAAATAGTTGAAAAGTAGGAATGATTTTTATTAAGTTGAATGACACCACTAATGTAAAAAAGGTGGGAAAATTCAAAAAATATATTGAAATGCTAAAGCTAACCTGGTTGAATAGCTTAAATCAGTAAAAGTTGTAAAAATAGTTGAAAAAGTAAGAATGGTTGTAATTAAGTTGAATAACACCACTAATGTAAACATTGTGTGTATAATAGCTCAAATCAGTAAGAAGATGTTGAAGTAGTGAGAATAGTTGAAAAATGCTGAATAGCTGAAATGCTAAAGCTAACCTGGTTGATTAGCTTAAATTAGTAAAAGTAGTGAGAATAGTTGAAAAAGTAGGAATGGTTGTAATTAAGTTGAATTACACCACTAATGTAAAAAATGATGTGAAAAAATTGCAAATGCTAAAGCTAAACTGGATAAATCAGTAAGAAGAAGCTTAAGTAGTAAGAATAGTTAAAAAAGTAGGAAAGTTTGAGCAGAGATTTCACTGTGGGAATTGAACCCCAGTCTCCCACATGAAGGGTTTGTTTCATAACCACTACGCCACCACTGAAGCATCTGCTTAGTGTGCTATACATTATAATATATAATGAGACAGACAGACATACAGAGTATTGTAGTGTCTGGGAAATGGTTGTCATGGCTACATATAATCAGTGGCCATGTTTGTAAACACAGCTAGGAAGCCTTTCATCTCTGTGATGTCATCACTGTGATCTGCTAACGATGCAGCTGCTGTGTCAACTGTGGGAAACCGCAGCTCCTGAGACACTAAACCAGCTCTCAAACAAATGGTCAGATGGGCAAAATGAAAAGTTATTTCAGTCAAATAACCTCCTCATGAGCACCAGAAGGCCTTTGTGAACGTATTGATATAAAATTCATGTTGACAAACTTATAAATGTGGGCGTATCAGCGATTTAAAAAAGAGCTTTGCTCTGTGTTTTGCTCAGAAATGTGGACAATGCTTAACATGGCAGTGAATGGAGAAAGATCCTGAACTCTTGTCTTTTGAAAGCTCGCTGAGCAAAAAGTATAATTCATAGCGCATAAATGAGCACATTGGCTGAAACTAGACAAGAATACCTACGTTTTGATGTATAAATTGTCCATGACAAGTTAGAATTGTTGGTGTGGGAGCAAGTTATAAAGATAGAACCAAGATAATTTTTTCAAAGCGCTTCACTCTAGTGACATCACTCCTCACTCTGCTGCACGCAATACACACTCATTATAAACGCAGAAAAATCATAAAATGTTCACTATACTTAAACTGCTTTTTCACAAAAACTGTAAAACATATCAATCTGAAAGGCCATAGTTGGATAGCTGAATATTCTGTGAACGTTTTAACGTTTGAACCACGTCTGTAGGTGAAAGTATGAAGGAGCTGAAAATTTTGGGAGCAGAAGAAGATTTTAAGGATTTTAAGCTTGCTCTCATTGACTTTAATGTTAAAAAAAATTGTTTAAAAGCTTAATATTTGAAAAAGTATAAATAGTAGAAAAATAGTAGAAGAAGTCCCATCATCTGCTGAAAGAGCTGAAGATTGTAAAAGTTGAACGGTATAAATAGCAGAAAGTATGCAGAAGTTAGAGAGAGCCAAAAAACGTACGGAATAATAATAATAAGTAAGAAGTAAGGATAAACTAGAAAATGCATTTCCTGCAGAAAATGCGTGGGAATGCTGAATAGCTGAATTGCTAAAGCTAACCTGGTTGAATAGCTTAAATCAGTAAAAGTTGTAAAAATAGTTGAAAAAGTAAGAATGGTTGTAATTAAGTTGAATAACACCACTAATGTAAAAAAAGGTGGAAAAATTGAAGAAGAAAGAAATTAAATGCTAAAGCTAAACTGGATAAATAGCTTAAATCAGTATAAAGATGTTGAAGTAGTGAGAATAGTTGAAAAATTCTGAATAGCTGAATTAGCCTACTAAAGATAACCTGGATGAATAGCTTAAATTAGTAAGAAGAAGCTTAAGTAGTAAAAATAGTTGAAATGTAGGAATGGTTTTAATTAAGTTGAATAACAACAATAATGTAATAAATTGTGGAAAAATTCTAAAGAAATTATTGAAATGCTAAAGCTAACCTGGATAAATAGCTTAAATCAAGAAGATGTTGAAGTAGTGAGAATAGTTGAAAAATGCTGAATAGCTGAATTGTTAAAGCTAACCTGGTTGAATAGCTTAAATTAGTAAAAGTAGTGAGAATTGTTGAAAAAGTAGGAATGGTTATAATTAAGTTGAATTACACCACTAATGTAAAAAATGATGTGAAAAATTGCAAATGCTAAAGCTAAACTGGATAAATCAGTAAGAAGAAGCTTAAGTAGTACGAATAGTTAAAAAAGTAGGAAAGTTTTTAATTAAGTTGAATAAGCAGAGGTTTCACTGTGGGAATCAAACCCGTGTCTCCCACATGAAGGGTATGTGTCATAACCACTACGCCACCACTAAAGCATCTGCTTAGTGTGCTATACATTATAATATATAATGAGACAGACAGACATACAGAGTATTGTAGTGTCTGGGAAATGGTTGTCATGGCTACATACGATCAGTGGCCATGTTTGTAAACACAGCTAGGAAGCCTTTCATCTCTGTGATGTCATCTCTTTGATCTGTTAACGATGCAGCTGCTGTGTCAACTGTGGGAAACCGCAGCTCCTCAGACACTAAACCAGCTCTCAAACAAATGGTCAGACGGGCAAAATGAAAAGTTATTTCAGTCAAATAACCACCTCATGAGCACCAGAAGGCCTTTGTGAATGTATTGATATAAAATTCATGTTGATAAACTTATAAATGTGGGCGTATCAGCGATTTAAAAAAGAGCTTCGATCTGCGTTTTGCTCAGAAATGTGGACGATGTTTAACATGGCAGTGAATGGAGAAAGATTCTGAACTCTTGTCATTTGAAAGCTCGCTGAGCAAAAAGTATAATTCATGTCGCATAAATGAGCACATTGGCTAAAACTAGACAAGAATACCTACGTTTTGATGTATAAATTGTCAATGACAAGTTAGACTTGTTGGCGTGGGAGCAAGTTATAGAGAACGAAGTAAGATGAATTTTTCGACTCTCTCCACTCTAGTGACATCACTCCTCACTCTACTGCACGCAATACACACTCATTATAAACGCAGAAAGATCCTAAAATGTTCACTATACTTAAACTGCTTTTTCACAAAAACTGTAAAATATATCAATCTGAAAAGATAGAGCCAGATAGCTGAATATGTTGTGAATGGTTTAAAGTTTGAATCACGGCTGTAGGTGAAAATATGTAGGAGGAGATACATTTTGAAGCAGAAGAGGATTTGAATGATTTGAAGCTTGCTCTCATTGACTTTAATGTTAAAAAAAATTGTTTAAAAGCTTAATATTTGAAAAAGTATAAATAGCAGAAAAATTGCTGAAGAAGTCCCATCATCTGCTGAAAGAGCTGAAGATTTGAAAAGTTGAACGGTTTAAATAGCTGAAAGTATGCAGAAGATACGGAGAGCCAAAAAACGTACGGAAGACGAAATAATAATAAAGAAAGAACAGAATAACAATAGTTGGAATGCTGTGGAACAGCATTCCCACAATAAAGAACAGAATAACAATAGTGGGACTGCTGTGGAACAGCATTCCCACAATAAAGTTCAAACAAAATAAATAACTTCAGCTCAAGTTCTGTTCTTGCATTTCCTGCATGTGTAAAACATCACGTATGATTTCAATCATGGAAATGAAATGGATAGAAACCAGCGTAGCAGAACGGTTAGAGCGGCAGCTATTTTTAGGTGTACCATTGCCATGGTAACGTATAAGCTTTAGTAGAAGGTAGTCTATATCGTTCACGTTGCACTGGGATTGCTCCGATGCTGCAGGACATTCTGCTGATGCATGAATTTTCCGTTTCCTTCTGCTTTCGCTGTGTTGGAATCTAAAATGATAAAATGATTTCTGAGGACTATGGTTACCTGGTCTTTAGATCTCTGCAGGGTAAATCCAGACAGCTGCTAGACCATCTGTCACATTGGAGCTATTTATACTACGACACACACACACACACACAGACTACTTTGCAGTGGCTCTGTGCGAGTTTAGCCCCTCCCATGACGATTGTGATTGGTTTAAAGAAATGCCAGTAAACCAGATCAGGTTTTCCTCCCATCCAGAATGCTAGGTGGAGTAGCCAGACACTATTTCTTTAGGCTAGTATCTACCTTCCACTCCAAGCTTTTTTTTCTAGTGTTGTCTTTATAAAGAGAATCTGGGATTTCTATTGTGTTTTTCAACATCCAAGATGTCGTCCATGGTGTTGGAGAGGAGAGGAATATATTATATCATTTTGTTTTTTTTGTTTTTTGGTAAATTGACTGGATATACTCACTGTTTTCCTCGGGTAAAAAATCAACTCGATTCTTGCTCTTCAGAGTTTAAACCTTAAAAGCTGCACGCAATTATTGAAAGTCTCTTTGGACCAAAGCGTCAGCTAAATGTAATGTGATGTAAACTAACAGCAGGGAGCCCGACCGGTTTGGTTTGGCATCATAACATCACCCACCTCCTCGGGGTCAGAGACTCTCAGCCATGACTCCTTCTCCAGCCGCAGCAGCCTCATGTCCTCCTTTGTTGAGTATGAAAACTCTTGTTAACTACATTTTACTTCATAATTGCAACCGCATGTTGCAAAACTTGTTCGGTATATAGTTTGTTTGTTACCATGACAACACCATTGATCTGAAGCTCAATGCTGTCATGGAAATAGTTTGCTAATCAGCAATAAATATAACAGTTTCTGATCAACCCATATCAATTGCATGCTTAAAGTAATATACCGGTTAAAGCCCCGCCCATTTCAAGACAACCCGCCCACTTCGGGTTAAATTCTGTCCTGAAAAATTAAACCAATTGATGCTGCCTATACTGTGTTATCCTCCTGCTAGAGTTGGCACCCAACAGGTTAAAACAGGGCAAGTTTTAAACCTGTTTTTAGCTTCGAAACATGTTCAAAATGTCATAACCAGTGCCTAGCCATGTGCAGTGATTCCTTCAGAGTGAACACTGCTGTAGATGTGACAGAAAGGCGTGTTTTGACTAGTTTGGACTTCTGGCTGAATTAGCACAACGTTTTATGCCTTTCTTTCACATCTACAGATTCACTGTGATCACTGCACATGGGGGGGCACTTTTAAGGACATTTTGAACATGTTGAGAGGCTAAAAACAGGTTTAAAACTTGCCCTGTTGAAGCCTGTTGGGTGCTAACTCTAGCAGGAGGATAACACGGTGTAGGAAACACCGATTGGTTTCATTTTTCTCTCTACTGACAGCACTCCAAATTTACAAACTACAGAGCTACGTGTTGAAATTAATCGTCATTCTCCTTTAACATGCCAAGAGCAAAGCTGTTCACCTCGAACCTACTTTACTTTATGCGCTACACATCTGCTCCCTCTGCCAAGGACCCAATCACTCCAAATCCCCTTCGTGAAAACGAGAAGAAGGACGAGGAGTGAAACACTGAGACACACACACACTGTAACAGGCTGAAGGGCAGTGGGAAGGTGCAGTGTGTAGTCATCAGACAGCTGGTTTCTGTCGTTCAGGACTTTGTACATTCCCACTGTGTCTGCTTGGGTGTAATCTGGGTGCTCGAGTTTCCTCCCACTAACGTTAATAAAGTCTTTGAAAATACTTTCTGTATGGTTGTATTTCTGTAGAAAGTGTCTTTTCTGAGTCCACTAGATGGCAATGTGTGTTCAACAAAGGGTTAAAAGCACACTGAAGAAAATAATTCAAGATGGCGGAAAACGCCACAGGACATCATATTTCTGTATATATCTGATAAATCTGGCATTTTGTGAAAAAACTGCATTACAGTTAATCTATCATTACACAAATCCCCAGCTGCACCTATTAATATTTTTCATTAAAGGAACATGCCAACTTATTGGGACATATTTGGGATTTTTATTCTATAAATTTAAGAAAAATATATTTTATGTCATGTCGGTCTGGAGATGATATGTGCCAAGTTTCGTGAAGATCATATGCATGGTCTAGGAGGAGTTCGAAAAAGTTGGTTTTCGATAAATTGCGATTTTTCAGGCATAACAGTCTAGGCGGAAATGGGATAGTTGGATCCAGATATATGTTTTTTAAATGTCCAATGTATAGTTTGGGAGTTATAGGGCCAAACACGGTTTTGTCTGCTATAGCCCCACCTAGGGGTGGAGGTGGGTACATTTTTGCGTCTAAGGTCTTTGCGGAGTTTTGGACCAGTCCTGAAAATGGCACACCGCCACCATGTACTGTTTAGGCTGCAGCCTGAGTTTCACGCGGAGCTGGGAACCCAAACCCGAGTTATCTTGAGACACTTTATAGATAGAGCAGGTCTAGACCTAGACCACATAATTTACAAGGAAGGACGAGGAAAGGACCTCTACAAATGGGGTTAGGTTACCTTGAGTGAGCATGGACGCCTGGCTAATAAATGCTCTTGTGTTGTCTTCCCGTTAACCATGAACTTGACCTTCCAGGACAAAATTGAAAATGAACATTATTTTGTGGTTGTTCTATTTTTTTGTCACTTTTTCCATGCTTTTGGCGTTTTTTTTTTTTTTTTAAAACCTGAACTGGTTTAATATTCTTGGAATTCAAACAAACCTATTTATATCAAATTATATTATAAATTATTTTAACTTGAATAGTTAAGATCAGAGGATGTTGAGTCGATCTCAGATGGGTAGATGTCAAAGTTTAGTCCGGATACTGTTTTGAAACCACTAAAAAAAATAAAGAATTCAAATACTATAATTTTAACTGAAGAATGTTGTATGGAATCATCCATGTTATTTTTGGGCAATTTGGTTGAAATAAATCCATATTTCTGATATAAAAGACTGAAATGGATTAATTTGACCCAAGGGTTAAAGGGCAGGTCTTGGCGACAAAGCCTACTGGAAAATTATAAAAAAATGATCAATCTGGCTGACAGAACAGATGGCCTGTATTTTCACTGTGACATGTCACACAAACATATTTAAGACTTATCCAATCAGAATTTAAGACAATTTAATACTTTTTAGGACTTATTTTGAGGAAAAGTGATTTAAGACTTTAAGGACCTGCGGCCACCCAACACATCTGTTATTCTAATATTACCATGTAATTAAATAGAAACAGCCAGCTTTGCACCACTGATTCATGGTTGTTACACAGAAAATACCAGACGTGACTCCAGGTAAGAAATAACAAGATTAAACATAATATGGTACTTACCATAATCTAATTTGGAAGGTATTACACTGATAGTAGCCTATAATACTGTGAAAACATAGGACGCCCTGTTTTTACAATATTAATATAATTATATTACCACTACCCAGATATACATGTTATCAAACCCATTCCTAGTTATTACATTGGTTACCCTCTTATCACCTTATTACCCCAGTATTAGTATCTTATTACTGTGATGTATTACCTATATATTACCTCGTCATTATCACACTGTCACCCCACTATTACCATCTTATTACCGTGGTGGGATGTAAAGTGCTACCTAATATCTTTTCAGGGTTCATGGTAACAAATTATGCGTTGTTGAATAACAGAGTTGCATAGTTCACACAGACACAAATTGAATTTAGTAATTTTATGGTGACTTATGGTGGAATGGCTTACAACAGAAAATATATAACTCAAATTCCACTTATTTGTAGAATCTGATTAAATAGACTTGGGAATCAGAGTGTGGGTTTTCAAGTCCAGTCACAATAGCTTTGCAGGTCCAGGGTAGAAAGAATTGCTTCTGATCCCATCAAGACAGTTTCCCAGTGATGTTAGAAAAATGAGTTAAAAACAGCAGAAACCCTCTGGTCACTGAGTCACCTCTTCTGACCTCATTACTTTTATCTGAAGTAATCTGTGAGAAGTACACCGATTCACAGATCAGGGAAGGGAATAAGTTGAGGTGGTTAGTGGACTGTAAATGCACTTCAGTCGGTTCTTCCTTCTCCTGGACTGCGTGTTAGCTGAAGCTTTGTGGTAAAGGAGCCTGACTGTTTATGCCTCCAGTTCAAAGTCAAAGTACTGTGGGTCAAAGTGATGAATCCTTGTGTATCCGTCTTCTCCTCCACTGCTGTAACTGTAAACAAGCATAGTACAAAGGAAATGTTAGAAGTGATACACACAAAGAACTTTTGACCAGCCGACGTTACATTTTAGGTCAGTGTTCGTCTTCTTTTACCTCTTGCCATCAGGATGGAATGCCACACAGTTGATGGGGCCAAAATGACCTTTGACCCTGCCAAACTCCTCTTCATAGGCAGCATGGAAGAACCTGTGGGTGAAGAAGAAAAGCAGGTTAGTGCCTCTATCTGCACTGTCCCTGGCATAGTGGAAATGGCTTTTAACATTAGGTTGAACTTAATGTAGGGAGGGGGTTTATCTCACCTGGCCTCAAACTTGCCGATCCTGGTGGAAGTAGTGGTGACCTCCATGGCTTCCTGTCCACCTCCCATCACCACCTGAATCCAGAAAACAGTTAACAATGAGATACAGTTTGCAACACTACTGCGTTTTCACTACTGCGCCCCTTGAACGGAGACATCTGGAAACATGGAATCTGGTTTTCAGTTCACTGCTCCGATCCAAATGGCTTGATGGATTTGTAAACTTGGTTCGGTTTCGTTTCACACCTGAAAATCCCAGCGTACCAAAATGCGTCACTACACACCACGCAAGAACGTTCACACCACTTTACTAGTCTGGTGTGTCCGAGCCGCTCCAGAGTTTGATGTTTGGTGCACATTCGAGTACAGGTGCTGTATTCATACCAGCCCAAACAAACCGCACCAAGGGGGAAATCCTCGGGGGATTTAAAGTAAATGCGGCAGGTGTGAAAGCGCCCTTAAATCACAAAGCAACATTAGACAATCTGCTTCCGGTTTAGACCGGCACATGCATGCCCAGTGTGTGCGAATGGTCAAGTGATGAGCGCTGTCAGATGTGTTACTATGAACAGAGATGAGCTCTGCTACAGAGCCTAACAGCTTGTGTGGACAGAGAAGGTTTTTGTTTCAAAACGCCATTAAAACAATGAAACCAGAGTAGTGTGTATGTAGCCTAGGGGGCAAACAAATGCGGACACGGTCATAGGACACACAGCCTTTACTTGTTTTAACTGCGCAAGTCTTTTCTTACATGATCCATAATGGGGGAGATGGCCGCAGAGTTGACAGGTCTCTCGGTCTTGAAAGTCTTGATGTGATCCATAGTAGCGCAGTCAAAAAGCTGAGAGGATACGCAGAAGACACCCAATGATCAATAAAGTATCAGACAGCAGGCAAATCGAGATTAAATCTGACTAGAAATGCACGAATATCAATCATATATACATTAAATAATTACTGGTGTTGCATGAAAACAAAATGAGCAAAATATTCACAAGCTGCCTGGTTCTGGCTGTGCCAAAGAGGCAGGAAAGCAGACGGGGGGGGCTTACCTTGGCGGTGTTGTCCTTAGAGGCACTGATGAACATAGTGAGATCCACTGATGTCTGAATGTCATTGATCTGCTTGGTGTGCTCTTTGGCCTTCTTCAGGATCTCTCCAGACTGCCCACAGACAACACAGTTACAACATTCAACTTAAATGATTCGAAATGAAGAAAAAAAAAAAAAACATGTCTTTAAGCCAAACTTTGTCTGAAATTTGAGTCTTAGTTTCCTCTATGTTGATTTTGTAGTGGCGGTCCGCCATGGCAACATTCCTGCCTCCACGGCATCAGAAAATGGGCAGACGCACAACGTAGTCGCGGTTGCCTTTGAAATGATCCTGCCGACATAATGCACCCCCGTTGGCTGCTGCTCACATTGCAATTTAACAATAAGTAGAACCATAAAGAGGTTAATGGGCCAGTCCAGTTTAACTCCACATACTGTTGAAGTTTATTGTCAAAACGTAGATGTTAAGTTCCCTTTAGATAAAACACAGTTCAATCACAATTGAAAATATGCCTCATTGTGTGTGAATAGGTGAATAAATATATTTGTTTGTGTCGCAGTGAAGTGGCAGTTCCTTTTCGTGTGGGGGGATGAGGGTTGTTGAGCGGACAGACCTGCCCCCACTAAAAAAAAAAATAAAATCACAAAGGAAACACTGTGGCAAACTAAGCAGGTATTTCCCCATTCTTGCTTATTATTTTTTTTGGGTTCCATAACCAATATCAGCTTTGTGTACTAGCATTAAACCCTGCAGCCAGTGCAACGTGAACACAGTTTATTACATTCCCATATGTTCCCAGACAGACAGTGTGTGTGTGTGTGTGTGTGTGACCAACCTTGGCACTGAACTGGTTGAACTCTCCGTTCTCATGGCCAGCAATGACAAACTCTCCCAGGGGCCCCCACACAGCACTGGTAATCTTGTGGTCACCGCAAGGTATCGACAGGTAGGGCTGGTTGTCCTCTGCAGAGACAGAGGGAGAGAGCCACTCGTTTACCCCTGAGAGGAGCCATATTCCTGCTGGGCTATGTATTCTACCACAAAGGCCAATAGGTACATCCATTCTAGCGTAGTGTTGTGTGAAGGCCAACAGAACATCACCAGAAGCCGTGTTACTCTGTCCTGTTTTCTCCCTCATAGGGCTGGGCACCAACCGTAAATACTCCTATCCTATGAGTATCAAAAATGATTTATCTTTCGGTGCCAAAATTGTCTGAGCACGTAAGGTTATAATCGCAAAAACAGAAAAAAAACATTGTTGTTACCTGAAATAAAAATAAAAATGAGGCATTAGAAAAATTTAACACAACATACAACATAGTCCGTGGCCCTCGCCTGGCGTCATGGCGGTACTGAAAGTCGGAAGAATGCGGCAGAGTCCTATTTGATGATGACTGTGTCAGATAAAAGCAAGTGGCTTGCAGTGGAAGGTGGTTAAATATGTGGACAGTTTATTAAAAGGGAAACATCCCACAAATTTTAAAGTAGCCTACATTTGAGAAACGAACACGAGGAGGCTAACCTAGCTTAGCTTGACAAGGTAAAGGAGAACGCCAAGCCCCCCCCTCCCCAAAACAGAAGCTAACCCTGGTAACGTTACGGGCATGGATGTATGGCTACACAGGGCCAGCAGCATGATGGAGACAACCGCAGGACAGAGGACAGTACAGGCTGCTTTCACCGGCGACACGATAGCTCTAGATTAGTAAATACACAGGAACACCAAAAACGGGAGGGGGGTTAATATGTGGATTAATACTGGGATGGGGGGGTTAATATGTGGATTAATACTGGGATGTCGACACAGCTGTGTGAATCAACTGACTTCAAAAAGTTCAAAACACATGTTGATATCGGTCTTCTTTAGTCTGCTGGTGTCTGTCTTCTTTAGTCTGCTGGTGTCTGTCTTCTTTAGTCTGCTGGTGTCTGTCTTCTTTAGTCTGCTGGTGTCTGTCTTCTTTAGTCTGTTAATGTCTGTCTTCTTTAGTCTGTTAATGTCTGTCTTCTTTAGTCTGCTGGTGTCTGTCTTCTTTAGTCTGTTAATGTCTGTCTTCTTTAGTCTGTTAATGTCTGTCTTCTTTAGTCTGTTAATGTCTGTCTTCTTTAGTCTGTTAATGTCTGTCTTCTTTAGTCTGTTAATGTCTGTCTTCTTTAGTCTGTTAATGTCTGTCTTCTTTAGTCTGTTAATGTCTGTCTTCTTTAGTCTGTTGATGTCTGTCTTCTTTAGTCTGTTGATGTCTGTCTTCTTTAGTCTGTTGATGTCTGTCTTCTTTAGTCTGTTAATGTCTGTCTTCTTTAGTCTGTTGATGTCTGTCTTCTTTAGTCTGTTGATGTCTGTCTTCTTTAGTCTGTTAATGTCTGTCTTCTTTAGTCTGTTAATGTCTGTCTTCTTTAGTCTGTTAATGTCTGTCTTCTTTAGTCTGTTAATGTCTGTCTTCTTTAGTCTGTTAATGTCTGTCTTCTTTAGTCTGTTAATGTCTGTCTTCTTTAGTCTGTTAATGTCTGTCTTCTTTAGTCTGTTAATGTCTGTCTTCTTTAGTCTGTTAATGTCTGTCTTCTTTAGTCTGTTAATGTCTGTCTTCTTTAGTCTGTTGATGTCTGTCTTCTTTAGTCTGTTGATGTCTGTCTTCTTTAGTCTGTTAATGTCTGTCTTCTTTAGTCTGTTAATGTCTGTCTTCTTTAGTCTGTTAATGTCTGTCTTCTTTAGTCTGTTAATGTCTGTCTTCTTTAGTCTGTTAATGTCTGTCTTCTTTAGTCTGTTAATGTCTGTCTTCTTTAGTCTGTTGGTGTCTGTCTTCTTTAGTCTGTTGATGTCTGTCTTCTTTAGTCTGTTAATGTCTGTCTTCTTTAGTCTGTTGATGTCTGTAGTCTGTTGAGGTTTTTCTCCGGAACACGTCAAACACATTCTGCACTCACTGCTCCGTCTTGTGTTGACTGTTTACATATCTAATATATCATATTACATATCTGTGCTCATCATCATCATCATCATCATCATCATCATCATCAGTACTGGTGTTATTGTTGAATACATTGTGAATAGATATTTCTAAAATTGTGTGATGTTTTTGTTGAGTTATTATTACACAATACTTTTTCTGACCTTTTTGAATACCCCAACCAATTGCCCATTTTACAAAAAAAAAAAAACACACTAAAACTAATAAAAACTAAAACTAATAAAAACTAAACTAAACTAAAACTAAGCATTTAAAAAAAAAATAAACTAGCAAACCCACTTAAAAAAAAAAAAAAAAAATTAAAACCAAACTGAATTTGAAAACAAAAACTCAAAATGAAATACAAATAAAAAATGCAAAACTATAATAACCTTAGTAAGCTTATCTGTCCTCTCTGCATACTGACGGAGAGCGGGCTCTGAGACAGACTGGCAGACCGGCTGTTTCAAACTTGCACCGAACCCTGAGTCGTAAACCGCTGTATGTCCTGAACCGTAACATTTGTGTACCGGTACCTAGCTATATCTCCACAGTGCTGGAGTATCTGGCTACACCTTCTACCTATTTTGCAATAGAAGTGAAAAAAGCGCTCTGTCTTGTTTGTATTTTTCAAACCCAGTGATCCCGTCCTGGGCGGTGCCAAGGCCCGATAGGGAGAGGGGAGGGACAACCGGCGCGTCAGCCTTGATCCCAGCAATGTACAGCCGTTGAGCCAGACTAGTGTACTGTTACAACCCTAGTGTGCATTATGTGGCGCGTACCAATCTGCTGTGGATCCCTCAGGTCAAAGTAGTTCAGGAAGCACTGGTAACCCATCTGCTTGTCTGTGGAGAACATGATGATGTTGCCGCTGAAGTCAAAGCCGCACGTTCTCACAGCAGAGTTGGTGTCGAGCAGGGCCAGCTGTTTACCTGTGTGGCACAGAGACACGGTGGTTAGTGGATGTAGGACCCACATTCCCAAACTACTGCTTTTCCTGGAAAATTGACACTGAAGTTGCATAAAATAGTCCAAAAACTAACTACCAGGGGAAATTGGGGAAACGCATAACACACACTTTATTCTTGGGCTGCAGTTTGGTTTGACATACCGGTCTCACAGTCCCACAGCCGACAGCTGTTGTCTGCTGATCCCGTCAATACGTTTTTAGTGTCCCCTGAGAGAGAACATGTTAAGGAGCCCCCACATGTATGACAATAGGTAGCACAGCTACAGACAGTGTCTCACATGAATACAACCTTTAAATAATAATGTATGCTATATTTATCCGACAAAGGGGAAATTACAATTTACAATCTCTTTAGTTTTACTCTGGGATTTAAAGGGTAAGATTAATTAATGTTAAAGTAAACATAATATTGGAAAGAAACAAAAAAAGTAACATGTATACCTACCTACAATGATTCAATTCTGTGCCATGTGTATTTTCTAACCACAAACACACATTACACACAGGCCTGAATTACACACACGTTTAGTGCACTAAATGGAGAGATGTCAGAGTGGGGGGGCTGCACGTGGAAAGACATCCCGAGCAGTTGGGGGTCCGGCGCCTTGCTCAAGAGGTGAATTGGCACCTCTCCAGCTACCAGTCCACCACCATACTTTGGTCCATATGGGGACTTGAAACAGCAACCCTCCGGTTCCCAACCAAACTCCCTACGGACTGAGCTACTGCCACCCCCCCCCTCATTGTTGAGATACAACATAAATAAATAAGTATATTCTTGAACAAGGATACAATCACAGTCGACACACCACACCGCTCCTGTGTGTCCATTGTAGGTGCCAAGCCTCTCGCCATTGACAGAGTACCAAACGTTGGCTACCTACAGTGGGAGACATTACAATGGATATACCCAATAAATATAACAGCAAACTTGCAGGTGGAAGTATATGATAACGGCAGTGTATATGAATAACTATCATCTTGTATTACTGCATACAATGACAATAAAGACCTATCTAGCTTACCGTGTCTTTAGCTACAGAAAAGAGCAGGTCTCCTTCTCTGTTGTACTTGATTTGAGTGATGGACCTCTCATGGCCCTGGAGCAGGATGGGTTTCTGTGGGGAGGAGGAGTGCTAATCAGCATGGAGGCAGTGTTTCCAATTTAGCAAAGCCCATAAGATGTCAACTTGAGATAACTAATGTAACTGAGCAGGTCATCCCATGAAGTGTTATGGCGTTGTTTAATAGGGAAACATATTGGGAACTGTGGTCTTTGAAGATAAACCTGCTATACATGTTAAGTTCACGTATTTATCTTAACATAATGTACACTAGTCCAGTTCGACCAGCTGCAGGGGGCCGGTGAATCATCTTGCATCACACACAGCACGCAGCTAACAGTAACATTAGCTAACTTAAAAGCTAACGTTAGCCACAGAGTATGCTAGCTTAACCGGCGCTTACAGTCTCAGCGAGAGAATGTGTTATTCTTGGCAAGATGTAACTCATAGTAAACGGTAACTAAGGAAATATACTAACCATTTTTGTCAACTAAGTGTTGCCAATCGGTCCAGTATGTTCAATGCGCCTCCCGTAAGGAGAGAAAAGATGAACACTCGTGTTTCAGGCGCCGGAGCCGCGGCGGAAGAGGAAGGTGACGTGTTTCCTGTGTAAAACGGCAAGATGGCGTTAGAGTGCCCTCTAACCATCACAGGAAGTATTTTACCCTTTTCAGTTTTATTCTGGGATTTAAAGGGTAAGATTAATTAATGTTAAAGTATACATTATGATATTGGAAACAGCATAAACAAAAAAGTAGCACATGTATACTGACATGAATATCTACAAACAATGATTCAATTCTGTGCCAGGTGTATTTTCTAACCAAGAAAAAAAATCTGCATTTTTTTAGGGCAGTCTACAAATGAGTTTTTTTGGTATAATGTGCAGAAATGTGAGAATATCTGACTATAGGCTATAAACCGAAGTAAAATCAACGGTATCTTGCTCAGATTGAAACATGCTCATGCTTTAGTCCTTTCTAAATGAGTCGACAAAGTCAATTGACCAACAACTCAAATATACACTGTTACATCTTTTATTTAACAAGAGACAAATGATACGAGGGCCAGAAAAAAGTACTGCAAAAGACAAAAAGTAAACATCTTTGGTTCCTTATCATGGTTAATGAACCTCCACATCCACCACATGACCAGAGGTACAATGAATCTGTCCTGTGGGACAATGGAAGAAATTAGGTTTGCCATGTCTATTCAAGTTAAAAATGATTCTGATTCTATAAGTTGACACCTTGTGCTACATATCAAGTAGTACATACAAATTTGAAGAGAAATGGATAGGTTTGACAGTCAAAGTACAATTCAGAAGTCCAATAACATGTCTCCTTATTCCCCCTTGTCTCAGTCAATGCACCTTGTAAAAGCATCAGGGAGATGCACAATATTGAGTTCACTGTCAAACAACAATTGAAAGGCAATTAACAAGGTTCAAACCTAAGCAAAATAAAGTTCTGCTGTGAGATATGTTGTCTGGTTTTTACAATACATCCATGCAGGGCAGTGGAGATAATGATATACATTCTCAGCTAAGTGCTTGTCAGTTGAGACTGCCACAGAATAAAAACAAGAGGCAAGCGTTGCATAGAGGTCCTTGAACATTCTCTTGTTAAAACCTGATTACAAGCTACTGCCATCACCAAGTCTGGGAGGAGACAATCTTCAGCCACGTGTAACACCACCCCCCCCCCACACACACACACATACATATGCGTATAGTCTGTAATTGTTGAACACCTTTTTTGCCCTTTTCCTTCCTTTTGATTTCCAGTTCTGTAAATGGCTTCATTGTCCGTTTGAACACAGCTTGCTTTAACACTTCAGGGTCGTCCTCCACATCCAACGGCTTCCTGTCCTTCTTCAACCGTTATCCTTTTCTCCTTTACAGTGTGCTCCACATATTCCAGTCCTGCATGGATCACATCTAAGGCTCTCTTCCTCTGCTCTGGTTCCAGTAGGAGTTTGTTTGGCTTGTGCTCCGTCTGAATCACCCTGATTTTTGGATGATTCTGGATGGAACAAAATGGAGGTCTGAGCATGCTCTTGAGGCAGACTCTTCCCGGATATCAAACAGTATGGAATCAAATTTTGAAGAAAGATTTTAAAAAAGGTGTTCACCAAAACTATACCTGTCTCCTTCACATACCAATGCACAAAAAAGTTTCAAGTGGTCATTATTACAAGGTTATATCAACTGAACTCAGAAAGGTTAGGAATGAAAAGTCATACAAGTGAAACTGTTACACATGTTCTAAATTAGTAAAAAATAAACAGATTTATTTTATAGTGGTGTTCTGTAAGATACATATTTCAAGAGAGTATGCTTTAAACAATAAACACAGAACAAAAAAAAAAATCAAACGCTATGCAAATGAAGCAGTGTGATGCAAACAAGAAAACAAAAGAAACATTTCCTTAAAATGGTCCTTAAATAATGATGTAGAATTCTATCTTATTTTTCGGTGAATAATAATTGGATTTGCTAAAGAAACAACTTTCTATACACAACCCTGTTAAGACTTAATTTGAAAGAAAAACATTAAATTACTATAAGTGGCCTTTAGAACACACGCACAGCTTGTGTCATCCCAAGCAGCATTGTTACTTTTCTGGCCAAGCAGTTCTGTGTTTTTGATGCAATTCAAAAAGGGAATGTGTAGTAAAGCAGCACGACACAGAGGAAGTCTGTGCATTTACATGCACACTAATAATTACATTTACAATTACATTAGACAGTTACAGGTTTTAGACTGGATGCCATGTTTCTTTACAAATAGCATGTGCAACATGTTTTGTAGCGTCACCAGAAACGGGGTAATTTTACACTAATAAATGAAATTATGAATTAACTTGAAACTCTGTGTTGCTAAGAACATGTTTCCTGTAACCTCGCTGTGGAAATTAACTACACCAATAAATGAATCTGGAATATCAGATTACTGGGGGAAATTAGGTTATTTTAAACCATGTAAATGCTTCAATCAAACTATTACCTTAACTGTAACTGTGTTAGGGTGTGCATGTAAATGGACCGACAGATGAGGCACAGCCTTCGCTCTACCTTTATAACGCCTGCAGAGCATGTTGGGAGGACACAAGTTGACCATGCTATCTAATCAGCTTCATCCAGCAGAGGAGTAGTGTCTTGCAGGCTGGTGGCTTATTGTTAGGTGGCTTTACGCTGGAGGGGAAGAGGAGACTGTGAGCAGCGTTGCATCATTCCTGTGCAGCGACAGGCAGAGCCTTTGCCTCTTCTAGTAGGGTGTCTGTTTCCAGTTCTGGGTCACAGTGGCAGAACTGGGAGCAGGGGGTGGTGTCCGGGGCCAGGTGGCTGCTGGGCTCCAGTAAAGAGTCTGTAGGTGGAGGAGAGGGGGAGTCGGTCACTTGGTCGGAGGCGGGGGCCCCTGCTGTGACACTGTCCCGGCCGCTGAGGTTCTGAACCTTCTTGTTGAGCTCGTTGCGTTCCACTTTCAGTGCCCGCCGCAGCTTCTCGAGCCGCTGGACTTTACCCTGAAGTGCCTCAAACTCGCGGTCCCGCGTAGATTTCTGTAAACAACACATGCAAACACACAAAATGATGCCGATGTCAGCTTTTTAGTTTTATTTTTTCAATTATCTACACTGACTATAAACATGTTAGAACTTTTTCAATCACATTTTCATCCTTTTTATTAGGCCAATTACATATAATTTGCAATTTCACATTATTACACAGCACATGAATGCATAGTGTACGGATAATTGCAAACTTAAGGACAGCTTAAATGCAGTTCTATCAAAATCACCACCTAATTATTTTCAAGTAAAGTGCTTACAGACTGTTAATGTTACTTTATTTGTCTTAAAATATCAAATGTGCACAAACATCTGACTGGAGATTTGCATGATACTTTTTTTTTTCTTTTAAAAAGAGGCTATGTACAGCGCTTATCAACTCACATATCCTGGTTAAATGGGGCCTTTCACTTCTTATAGTTGCAGCCAAGTTAAGGCTAAAGGAGTATTTACACAACAGTTTCTGAATATAGAAGATATAGAAGCACTGCAGGCTTAATTCAATTAGCTAGGACAGTCCATGACATTCCTAATGCTGGTAGACCAGAATCAAAGTGCCCCAAACTAGCCACTTTTATTCAGGGTAAAGAATTTTTGGTCAGATGACAACGATTAAACAAAAAGCTGCTTTACCTCTTCTGCCATCTCCAAAAGAGCCTTGTTGCTGCTCTCCCACCTGGACCGATACATGGCCGTCTCCTTTTCCAGCTTCTTGATCTTTTTAGTCATCTGTAACACAAAGACAACAAGACGACGGGTAAATACAAGGCCTCCTCCTCTCTATCTTACACCCATACAGTAAGACAGACACCACACCTTCTCCATCTCCTGCTTGAATGTGGTGAAGACCTCATTGCTCTTGGACAAAGTGGTCTGAAACTCTTCAAACTTCTCCGTGTACAGGGACAGCTGGAAAACAACAACAGGGTTGATCATACTAGGACGCAAAAACGTTCAAGGAAAGGTCAATCCCAGTAGAGTAGAGAGTAAGAGTAAGGACTGATGGGAAACCTGCTGTTTGAGGTGAACTTCCTGCTGCTTCATCAACTCACACATCCTTTGAGATTCCACTGCTTCTTTCAGCAGCTGAGGGGATGAGGGAAAAGGACAAATAATTCTGACATTAATGTAGAAAAACTGGACGAAACAATGCTTGTGTTTGTGCTTTCTTGTATTTGTAAATGAGGACTTGTTAGGTGGATACGTACAAAGTGTTTCTCTCGGTCGTGGCGTTCCTCAGACTCCTTCAGCAGCTCCTGAGCCTGTTGCAACTTGGCATCCACCAGCTGTTGCTGCAGGTCTTTGTGCTTCACCACTTTGTCTATGTGCTGGTGTCAGAGAAAATGTGGGAAATTGAAATGACTTGGACTACAAAGACCTTCCACTAGCACTTTGAAATTTAAGAGAACTCGCATGCATGGAAAAGATGCAGTTGCTGGGGAAAATAAAGTGCGTGCACACCTCTTCTCGTAGTTTGTACTGTTCATAGAGTTTCTTCAGTTTCTCAGCCAGTTCTGTGTTCTCTTGTCGGAGACTGGCATTCCTCTCGTTGTGCTGCTCCATCTGAGCCTGGATGTCATTCAGTGTCACCTGGAAATGGGAGGTCACTTCCTTCCTTTTGTCTTCCTCCAGACGCGTTCTTTGAATCCCCTCCTCCTGCAGATGGACAGTGAAGTGGAAGATGTATAATGTGAAGAGGATCGTTCATGTTGTGTTCAAATCCAGCCAATTATTCACAGCATGTAATGAACCTCCATAAACTAGTTTGGAAAACATCAGTCCAAAACCAACTTATTTCAAAAACTTGGAGCAAATACATCTCATTAAGGCAGCTAATCTGAGGATATATATAAATATACAGAAGGCGGACCTTACAGAGGCTATGGTTGCAAGAAGTCATTTATAGATGTCTTACAACCTCAGCCTGTCAGTCAGTCCCCAGCCCTTAGCAGTCTAAATTCGTGATATTGGTGCCGTTTCCGTACCTTGAGTGTGCGGTTGTGTCTCTGTAGCTCCCTGCAGAGACTCTCCAGCTTGCTGCGAGCCAGGATGGCCTTGCTGTGTTCGTTCCTAAGGTTGTCTTTCTCCTGGACCACCTGGTTCTGCTTCTTCTGTAGCACTCGCATCTGCTTCTGGGTGTTACGGTGCTCTTCCAGCTGTCACAAACACAAAGTTCCACTGTCATAAGAGACAGGACTTATTTTGGCCTTTGTTGTAAAAACAGGACTCCGCACAAAGTTCAGCCGTTTTCCCATATGAAGTTGCCCTTTCACACATGCAGCACACAACAGGAGATTGTCCGTGTTAGGCGCATTCTCAGCTACTGGAAAAACTCTGCAGGAGGCAGGACATGATGCTAAATACACTGCATTATGTAGACGGTTTGTAAGTTTGTCTCACTGACCGAAGTTCCAAAATCTCTTGCTGTCTTTGTGTTTCTTCTTCACCCTTCGGGTGTTTGCTTTCTTTCGCTTTTGTGCGAACCACATGGAACACCATCAACACACCTGCTTGCTTGCTGTGTATTTTCACACTTTAGGTTCAATTGGACATTAAACAAACTTTGCACTAGGGAGCTGGCTGGGTAAAGACAATTTAATGTCCAATTCATGTTAACATTTATCACTGGCCACAATTAATGTAAATCTTCACTCAAATGTGGCACGGTAGCTTAGTGGTTAGCACTGCTGCTTCACAGCCAGAAGCACTGCAGAGTTCGATCCACGGTCTGGGAGAGTGTCCGCCCCGTGTTTGCGCGGGCTCTCTTTTGGGTGCTCTGGTTTCCTCTCACCATAACAGACCAGATAACTAGGACTACGGCTGGACAACACTGGCACATTCACAGAACTGTTATTTAATGTGCATTGTCCTAATAAATAAATACCGGCATATTGTCAGTAGGAAAACATTAATTGCACCCATGTCAGTAATGCTGCCTGAAAGCTGTGGGGAGAAGGACTCGCCTTTCTGTCTTTCTTCTGTTTTTGTTTTGTTCCATTGCGTGACATTTGGGTTATGCTGTAATAAATAAAATGTTTGTTTCCACAGACATACACACTTCCGCTGAACAAGGTTGGCGTACAGTTTGAAACAAATTATTTTCCACCAAGCTTGTCTAAACCTGGCAAACTGGGCTAAGACAACTAGCATGCTACAGCTGATAGACAGCAACTAGTGCGATGCTGAAAACTTTCTGGGTAAAACGCTTGCTCACTGTAACTTTTACCCTGTTTTATTTTCATCATGACAATTTTTTAATTGCTCTTTATTGTTTCATGTAAAGCACTTTGAAGTGCCTTGTTGCTGAAAGGTACTGTAGAAATAAAGTTGCCTTGTCTTACAACCTCAGCCTGTCAGTCAGTCCCCAGGGCATAAAAAAACACTGTTGCGCCTGCTCGTTTCAGAGGAAGTGTAACATCAACAGCACCACAACCGTTTTCGGCTCGCCATTAATATCATATCACAGTGAATGGTGTCTGCGTGAAGTTTTGAGAAACTGTAACCACACCTGAAACTACTTTATCGACATTGCCGTGACTCACTGTGACTTTGACATAACTGCAGAGCTGACGTAGTTTGCTCCGTCCGCACCTCTGCACGAGCGTGTGTGGGTATGTGTGTCAGACCTCTGCTCTCTGTCAATATGCAGAGGACTCTCAAGTACCGAAATTTGGCACCGTTTGATTTTACTTCAACCAATACTCAGTAGTACTGACGTGATTCGGTCTGTACCGTTAAAGCTACAGGGTTTGGTACCCAACCCTAACCATTTCAGCCCTAGTAGTAAACTGCTTTGTTTTTTTAATACGCTGTTTGTAATGTGACATAAAGAACAGAATTGCCCTAAATTGCAGCCTTTGTAATCACTACAGCACGTGCACACATGATGCTGAAACATACAGTCTGGCAGTTGACTGATATGTTGACTGACATTTAAGGCTTTTCTTCTACCTTCAGCCTATGACAACACTGAAGACCAAGCATCCTCTATTTGCTCTCTGGCATAATAACAAATCACACACATCAGCTTACTCAAGTTCACTCACATCCGAAAAATGGTTTGTCTTACAAATGTACATGCACAAACACAAGCAGTCAACATAAAAACTTCCTACAGCATACATAGCTCCAGTAGATCATTTGAGGCCATCATTAGTGCTGCAAAATGATACAAAATACCCTTGCATGGACTGAGGTCATAAGACAAAGCTCTGCATTGCACCACTGGCTGTCTGTCTCAAATTGCTGCATCACTTTGTTTGCATTAAAATGCCCACACAGAGTAGGCCTCCTCCGTGTCCTAACTGAGAACTCAGGTGACTTTATTTTATTTTATTTATTTTTTTTTACAAATAGACAAATAGACTGCCAAGCTGGCTGACAAAAATAAGAAAACCACAGGGATGTGGCCGGGTTAGCACAGTTGGTAGAGCAGGCGCACATGTATAGAGGTTTACTCCTCAACGCAGAGGTCGCAAGTTTGACTCCGACCTGCAGCCCTTTGCTGCATGTCATTCCCCCTCTCTCTCCCCTTGCATGTCTTCATCTGTCCTATGCAAATAAAAGGTCTAAAATGCCCGAAAAAAAAGAGAAAACCACAGGGATGTGGGCAATACAGATAATAATTTTCCTTAATTACTTATTTTGATAAAAATATATAACTGATTTGTGTGAAATGGATTAAAATGTTACACACTGGTGAAAAAGATGTTACATTCTAAAGAAAATTCCTTATAATTTATATCCACACTAGAAAAGTTCTAACGTCAATTTAGAAAAGATCAAGTGTAGTGCTAAAAGGCTAGACTTGCCATTTGTGGGAAACACTTACCAGTTCAGCATACTTCCTACAGAGGCCTGTCAGCTTTTCCTCTGGGGTGCTCAGTGTGTTCAGAGTCTGCATTAGAAGAGTTATCTCTTTCCCTGCATAAACCAGAAAAACAGAGACAGGACATAATCAGACCGACTGTTAGAAAACAGAATACAACTAGTAATTAGTTTTTTAAGCAAACAAGTCTGTAAACCTAATGCCACGCTTTTCTAGTTAGTTTTTTTATCTGTATTAAGCATAATCTACTATACAGTGTATGTTTCTCCTTACCCAGACCCTTCAGTTTCTTCTTATCCTGAGTCTTCTTCTGCTCTTTCTCCAATGCGTTGCCAGCGCCATTGACTTTGCCCTCTGGCTTGCCGTCCTCCCCCTCATTGGTCAGGCCATTGAGCTCTGGGCTATGTGACTGGCCATTGGGCACGGTGCTGGCTTTGTCTGAAAAGGTTTCCCGACAGTAGGTGCTAAGGATGTCCTCCAGCTGCCGGCTCAGCTCCTCAGCCATGTCACGAGAAAGTGCTGCCTCTGCAACTAGACACAACAAATTGGAGGGGGGGGTTATGACTTCTTGGACTCGGACTTGGACTCAGATTTATAGCACGGCAGCCCACAACTGTCAATATACATTTTTGTGGTGTTATATAGGAAATGACTAACAACATTTTTAGATGTGTTGGATGTCTGTTTTCTTGTCACAGTTATTTTACCATGTGCTGTTAACTAAAAAGTAATCAAACCATTCCAAAATGACAAGTGGCTAAAAAAAACACAATGTGATATTAATAAATTTAAATACTCAACTTCATTTTTTTTTAAAGCTGTAGCACAAACATAATTTACCAGTGTCTTTGCTTAGCAATATGCATCCCTAGCGAGAAATGTGAGCCAATTATTAAGGATTAAAAGTTAGAAAAAGCATGACCGGCTTTCAGTATATGCAGTGTTTGTTGCTAGCTTCCATTTTTGGTGTTAGCCATGCTGCTGTAAAGACATGCTGTTGGGCTAATAAGCGGTTAATATTGCGTTGTAGTCCGGGTTATCATTGTTCTATCTAGTAACACAACAGTGAAGTTCTACACAGATACATATTAATAAGCATCACACTAAAATTGAGTTTTCAAGTGGGATTTGGTATACAGTTTTTGATATGCAATTGTGCAAGACCCTCTGATATTGTTATTAAATGGTGATCTATTTTGTCTATTGTTACAAAATGTCCATTATCGAATTACAAATAAATGTATCCTTGTAGTGCAGTGACAGGCAGACAACAGACTCTGCTCCCTACTGACCATGTTCTAAACGGTTCACATGCAACAGAGGCAGTCCTGTCAACAACACACAATTTACCTTGTAAATAATCCAACCTTTACCTTCACTACCCGCCTCCTCGCCTAGTGGAGATGTGTCTGTCTGTGGCGGTGTGTCTGTCTGTGGCGGTGTGTCTGTCTGTGGTGTCTGTGGTTCAGACTCCTTGGGGCTGTTGCTGTCTAAGCTGTCTTTTGCAGCTGCAGGTGACTCCATCCCTCCTGCTCTAACATTAGGTGGAGCATCTTCACCGCCCTGGGGGTCTGCCTCGTCCGTGTCTTGTTTTTTCATCTCTGGTATCTGTTACAAGAATAAAAACCTGTGATACTTGTCTCATTGGCAATGTCACCAAGGCACACTTTACAGTCAAGCTATTTCAATACTTTTACCCCATAAACACGTGCTTTTCTTTTCTATGCCCAATTCTGGCTTAGCTGTAAGAAATCACGTACAATAAAACTGAATCACCAAACTGCGGGGAGGAACGTTTATATTACGTTGGTATTAGCAACGGACCGATTTTGACATACTAAAACGTACTGTAATAAGCTAAAGATATGCTTTATTGGTCAAAACAGGGCTGACGCCTGGAAGTAAATATCTTGATTTTGGTAATAACTATGTGTAGTATATCCTTTGTAAAGAACCCCTTAACCGCCAGGCATTCTATAACACCTTTCAGCAAGGTTAGCTAGTTAGTTACTTAGCTAACTAGCTAAGTGCACCAAGAGTAACGTTACACACGTTGATAATACTAGTTATAGCTTAGCATGTAAACTTACAAATATCTTAGCAAATTTTACCTAAATTTCCTATCAAGTGTGCCCTGTCCTAGCTTTCGCTTTACCACTTGCTCTCGACCTTTTACATTGCGTTAGCTAGCATCGGCTACCGCTCGCTAGCCGCCAGATGCGGCTATATTAGCTTTCACGACTACTAGTTAGCCAACGTTGGCTCATGTAGCTATATAGGACAAAAACCTTTAGAACATAGGGAGACTACCCTTTACTTCTCTCTCTAATATTAGGGAATTGTTTACCTCAAGGAGGAAATAGTAAATGCGTCTGTGAACTGCTGGTTTCCTCAACAGCATGAGCAGAAATAGGAGACTTCCGGTCATAACTTTGGCTTCTTCTTCATCTTCCTTGTAGTTTTTAACGGTGGCGACATCGCCATCTACAGAACATCGTTGTAAAATCCAAACCTGCGTGTATGGTGTATCCATGGTGATACATCCATGGGCGTGGGTCAGTAACACGAATGACAATGCACGTTTTAATGTCAGCATCAACATGTATAATCTACAAAATCTGTCGTAGATACATTAAATATTAATGACTTTTAACCCTCGTGTTGTCTTCCCGTCGACCAACATTTAGTTTTTCTGGGTCACTTTTCCCAAAGTTTTTTTGTCAAGTTTTTGGACATTTTTGTTGATTTGACCACGTTTTTTAAGCTTTCTCCGACATTTGTCGTCACTTTTTGACGTTTTCTAACTTTTCCCTTAGTTCTTTCTCACTTTTTACAATGTTTTTGTCTTTTTGTTTCCCCTATATGTCACTTTTGTTAGTGTTCTTAAATTTTTTTTCTTCTTAAAATGCTATAAATAAAACACCCACATGCAATGAAAATAGTGAACTATCAGATATTTAACTTGTGAGGAGCGTTGTATGGAACCATCCACGTTATTTTTTTTATATTTTGGTTGAAGGAAACCCAAATTTCTGATTTAGAAACCTTTTGAAAATGGGTGAAATTTGACCCAGAGGACAAGAGGGTTAAACTATTTCATACATATTGTAAATTGACAGTTAGTCTCGCTTGAGTCAAATTTTCACAATAATAAGGCAATATTTCAAGTTATATTTGTATTTACTTGATACTAGCATGCAGAGGGAACTAAATGTTCCACTTTCAGGTCTTTCTTTTTCTCCCTCTAACTTTTTGGAGGCTGATTTGAAACCATAGACTGTACAGTCTACATTAGAAGGACTATCTATGAAATGGGTTAAATGGAGGCTGCCACATAGAAAATTGGAAAGTGACATGCAATGCAGATTTATTGTGGAAATGGATGGACTAAAATGTTTTGCCACGTATCAAACCCAACGTGCAGCATGTATAATCTCATAAAATGTGGAACATTTCTCCCATGAAATTAGAGGAAACTTGAATAATACCGGCTACTGGCTGTCTAAACGGTCCATCTTCACTTTCTGGCATGTTGCTATTTGAGCTTTAAATTAGGACGTGTCCTTTAAAATGTAATATGGGAAAAAATTATTTTGTTAGGTCACGTATTACAGACAATGGACAAAGTTTAAAAAGACATTTGCTAGTCAGTCCGATGCTGTATTACTAACATGTATATTGTAATACATAATTCCTTTACATTGCATGCCAGTGATGAAAAAAATTAAATATGCATTAAAGGGTTGCAACATAACTTTATTATTTTTTGTACAGTATTTCCACTGAAAATTTTAAATTCAATATATTTTCCTTTACATTTTTTTTTTTTAATATTGTTGCTGTTTGCTGTATGCATTTTTTCCATGTTCATGTTTGTGTGTCATGTTCAGTTGAAGTGTATAAGTTTCTCGTCACTCATTCATACCGTCGGTAAAGTCAAGTCAAGTCACAGTTAAAGATGGGTCATTTTGAGCAAATGAAAACTCATAAACAAGGATAGAGAAAATAAATACATGTAAAAGAAATGAGAGGACCAGAGCAGAGAATACATCAGGACTGGTCAGTGATGGCGTATGAAAAGTACTTTACAAACATGTAGCATTGTAAACATTTGTAGCATAGACAACATAACTTGACCAAGCCAAGCATGGCTTTAGATTTTGATATAGACATGAACAGCTACTAGGACGGAAGACAAGTCAGATTTGAGATATTTAGTGATGTCTGTTCACTCCCCTATAGATAACAGGGTTCCTGATCATGCAGCCTGACTAGGACAAACTTTTACTCTACACACATTTATCCAAAAATATAGCCCAGAGTATCCTGATCAGGAAAAAAAGATCAAGAAAAGCAGAAAAGGCTTGTGTCTCCACCTCCTATTGTATTTTATTTTTTTCCTGTGACATGTTCTAATGAGGCCTTTTCTCCACTTCTCAGAAGTGATTAGAATTGCATCTGAATCCCTGTCAATGTATCAGAACATACATAGTTTAACTTATAATACTTTTTAATGTAAATCACTGCACAATTTCTGAATCCCAGATTTTATCTTAGAAAAAAAATGTCAAGTAGTTGCCTCGTGTTAGCTCCACCCAATGGAAGGAGTGTCACCTTTGAGAGCACTTTGTAGGTGGATCGTTGCCTCAGGGGTGCCTGATTTTGGACAATATTTATTGCAGTCTTCAGCAGATTTTTTTTTTTGAACTCCCTAAACAGTACTTAAACTTGACTTAAAAGAAGCAAGAAATAATCTTCTAATGAAAAGAAGCAAGGTTTAAATGGCCTGACGCAATCTCTCAGTCATACTGACTGGGTCAACAAAAGCCAATTACATAAATTGAATATTGAAAACACAGACATCAAGTAAATCATTTCAACCAGCCTTCAGGATGACACAACTTTGGTTAACTATGACAATACAGTTAGGACCTGCAATTGTCTGCTATGATAGTCGCTTACGTTTCCACAATTTGAATCATGTGCCACATAAAAGTACTACTATATTTCTATCTGCGCAGATCCTTTTCGCCATAGGGGCTGGCTACAGGCCATGACCTCAAGAAAGTAGTAAACTCTACTGTTTCCACCGCATGAAATCAATTCTTTGATTCCAAAACATCTGCAGCTTACCTATGCACAGTGATAATCATTAAAAGACTAATAGTAGGGTAGCTGGAAAGACCAGTTTTATGTAATTTCACTGCCTTAATTAAATTTCTTATTTAGGTGCCCACAGTAAAGGATGCCACTTTTCCAAAGAAACAATGGCAAATAATGTAACTTTAAAGAGAAGGAAAATAGAGCAGCAATGTTCTGCACAAAATGTGTGCACATTCAAGTAAATAAAAGATATAAAGAAAATCTATAAGTCAAAGACAGATACACATAAACTCCAGTCTTTGTTGGTCGGATTGGCACTTTTGTGAATAGGAGTGCATTTTCATTTTTCAGAAATATAAATATATTTTTTTTTTTTTCCTCGTTGATGCACTGATTTTTTTCCTCTTTTTAAACCACTGCAATTCTGGCATCATTTGTAGGCCAAGCAGAGTTGAAATCAAAGACTCAAGTTATAAATGCTGCTCTACACATCAGTCATGTAGAGGCAAGTTCCGGATACTCAATTAGTCATGATTTGAACTCTTATGGCCAAAATACATGGGGCACGAGTGTCAGAGCGGGGGCGTTTCTCCTGCTACACAGACTCCTGTCTAGACTGTTGCGTTTTGCCAAGTTACTGCATGTAGGGTTTGAAAGAGTAAGTTATGTTAACTAGTAATGAATTAGTTAATTGGATATTGGATAAACACTGATCTGATTTATTTAAATATGAAATGTAAAAACACCCACAAGGTTGCTCTGCTGTGTTACATTGCCTCTGGTACAATGAGTTATTTAAGTTATTTTATTAATTTTTTTTTAACTTTTTTTTTTTTTTTTTTGTATGTAGTTATTACCCGTCGAAGGGCTGCAGAGTGCGTAGAAAAAAAAATAAAAATAAAACAAAACCGAGCAGTGAGAGGCCTGCATGACTTCTACAGTCAGTGTAGCAGCTTCAGTTGATTATAATGGACGCGCTCTGCTGGTGGCCGCGCCACCTATTGCCCAGGCCCCATGTATTTCAGCCATTATGTCTACTGAGAGCACCTGGTTCTGTGGATATCATGCCAAACTCACGAAAGCCTCACTAACATGTCAGCTAACCCTAGAATATAATAACGGCCCGGCGCCCAATAAGATTTTCCCCTGTGAAAAGGTTTGTTTTGGGTAAAAAAAACAACTCTTGAATGAAAGTGTACACCTAAGCATACACAATATTCAACATACTAATCTATCAAATACTTGCTATAGAGTGACATAATTCTTTTCACAGTTCCATGATTTAATGTTAGGGCTGGTTCAGTAATCCACAGAACAGGGGCTCCCAGACTCAGATAGGGACATAGTCATAGAGTCAATCAACCTCTTCCTCACACAGTGCCTGTCAGTCAAACATCACACAACCACAGTTTTGCTCCATCCACAAAGCCTAAACCCTGATCCAAGATCAGCTTCTGTCATAGGCAGAGCGGATCCCGGGTCAGGGTTAACGGGTCTAATTTAAACCGTCATGTGGCTAGAAACAACAAAAAAAGTTTCCATGAGACCTAATCCCTTTTGAATTCGAAAAAAAAAAATGTCTTTTAATTGTCTCGATTAAAACAGAAAACAATCTTGATTCAGACCAAACCAAGGGCAACATTTATAAAGAAAATATACTAAGTGCTCTGAAACCAAAAACAGCCCAAAAGGCTAATCTCATACTCTGGAGAAAAGCAAAACTTGAAAAAGAAAATGAAAGAATAACTACTTTTTCCACTCCAAAGACTATGGAAACTATTTTACTTGCTACTAGCCACTCATCTGTGAGAGGTGTGTGTACAGTGTCTGCTGGTGTTGTATGCAAGTGTGCATGAAGTGTGCGCAAATATATATCTATAATGCAAATACATCAAAATTCAAATATATAAATTATACTTGAAATTTTGGTTGCAGTTAGGCTTGTCACTTGTCTGAGATTTATCCCTAGCCAAACTCGGGTTGTTATTAGACAAAGAAGCGGCGCACTTTACCTTGCCAGGCAGAGGATAGGCTATTTACATCAATATCACAATGGACCCATGCAAAATCATTTACAGGCGTCATTCCCATCCCTCAAAGATATAGTGATATAGAATGCCTCAGGTTATATATCAACTCTACCACTATACAAAACACCAACACTACACTATTACTGTTAACACCACCAAACCAATTAGTTGTGGCCCCGATCCTGCTTTTTAACTCCAAATGCTGCAACAAGAAACGCTGAGCAGCATACAGCAAAGTCTCAAAGTATTTCTTCACACTGTTCTTTATTTCTCTGTGCCAACTGTCTATGTTTGGCAAGGGATACTCAGTGACAGTACGCAGGGTAATATAACACCATGCAAAAACCCCTACCACATACAGCTGGGGGGAGGGGGGGAGAAGAGCACAGGGCCTCGCTAATCAGCAGCAACCTGTTTACACGGGGCTTCAATGAAATCAGACAAAACTAGAAACGTGTCTGCACCACAAGTGGTATTTCACCCTACTTTAAACAATCGGCAATCTCTTGAATTCTTTTCAATATAAAAAATAGGTTTGGTTTGCTGCTGCCGCGGGCACCTTTCCCCCTGAATCCCCAGCCGTGCCTTGTTTAATAGTTAGATCACCTCATAATTCAAATGTATTATTAATAACACAGCACGCAACGAACATTGGATCTCTAGCTATACCAACCTCGAAAACTGGATTTAGATCTTTAAACATATCCTAAAAACCCTCTCTTTTTCAATATCCCATCCAGAGCCCATCCGAAGTTCAGAGTTTTTTTTGTTTGTTTAATTTTTACTTCTAATTTGTCCCACTTAAAAAAATTAGGAAAAAAGAAAAATCACAAGCACTAAAAAAAAAAGAAGATACATAAGTGTTGGGGGAAAATAACTAATCATTAAACAAAAAGGGATCATGTTACTGGTTGTTTTTTTTGTCTTTGAATTGCACTAAGTCAGACTGACATCAAGAGCTAGGCATATTTCACCTCATGTACCCCAGTCTGTGGACTTTGCATGGGGATGCATGGGTAATCCTGAAAATTGGGATATCCCACTGGAAAAGAAATGAAAGTGTTTATAAAGATATTAATCAACAAACCATCATTACTGCCAACAAGAGCTGGAAGATGTCGGTGTGCGTTTGAAGCCTGGACAGACTTCCTCTTTTAAGTGTAATGGAGTTTGTGTGGCACTCTCCCCCTGAAGATGTAACACATGGGTCTGCCCTGCAAGAATTCAGTTCAATGGTTTAGAAGAGGGAAGAAAGAAAGAGGGGCATTTTTTAGGCTGGAGAGCAGGACAGTTTTAGCTTTCCTCCAAAGGGTGTGTGTGTATGTGTGTCTGCGTGTGTTTGTGCTAATGGTAGAGATGGGGGGGATAGTTGCAGATCAGAGAAGGGGGGCGTGGAGGTTCGGCTCGGGCATCCAGGGGTCCTCCATGAGATGAGGAGGTATGGAGGGGGTAAATGGTACATTTTAGAGGAGAGGGGTGTGGAATTATAGCTGGAAGCCCTCCATGGGGGCCTCCTGCTGGGGGAAAAGGTATTGCTGGTTGGCCTGGTCCACCTGAGGGGCAAGACTGTTGTCCTCGTCCTCAACCCCAAAGTAGTGCTCGATTAGGTCAAAGGCCTTCTGGTAGATCTCCTGGTTGTCGTGGCTCTGGAGGAACTCGATCTTGTCAAGACCTGGAAAAACAAGCCATGTAAGAGCAATGTTTTTTTGCTAAATTATCAGCCAGAAATTTGAACTTTTTATTCTAAAAAGAATAAAGTATTAGATAGAGCCAGCTACTGCGGCCTAGGGCTGGGTATCAAAATACTTTATGTATCCGTAGTATTTCAAGTATTGCCAAGTATCAAAAATTGGCTAATTGCATTATGAGATTCTTGGACTCATTTACTTTGTTTGATCAGATTATTTCTGATCTAAATCAGAGATAAAACATGTTTGTACTCTCCACCACAAGGTACAGTATTGAAGTACTGTGAAAACAGTACTGTTTAGGTAGTGGTGTCCAATATGAAGCAACTTTATGTCTTTCAGAGGCTGTAGCAGGCTCAGGCTTTTAAAGATGAAGTGAAGATATTGGTACTATACTACCACCATTATAATATGAAACTAGACAACTTAAAAAAATCCAGTAGTAAACCTTGTCATGCTAGCTTGCAGTGAAGGATGCTAAACAATGTTCATAATTTAGGCTACATTTTGCTAAGGGAATCAATATAGTCGATTAAATTTTTTTAGGATTAAGGAATAGAAAACTATGACACACAGTGCTGAGCTTTTGTATCTTAAATTAATGTCCAGATTTCTGATGATGTGACATATACTGTTGACCTGCTCTCCCCGTAAACATCCCCCTGTTCCCCACCATTACATGTTTGTCACTGGTAATGTTTTATCCTAGTAATGTGTGTCTACAGTACCATAGGCTTCTTCAATGAGGCTGCAGTAAGGATTAACTCCAGAGCCGGTGTTCTCCTGCTTGGCCTCCTGCTCGCCCAGCCTCAGGATGTTCTCCAGCCCGTTGAGAGCTACCTGAACGATCTTAGAGTCCATCACCGTCAGCAGATCACACAGGGGCTTAATGCAGCCCAGGTTCACCAGATATCTAGAAGCAAACACACAATGCATTTTCAGATCCAAGGTTTCAAGGTTGATTTCAAGGTTGCATATAACCGTCCATTATTCAGCTTAGAGAAGAAAAAAGATGCTCCTTATAATGCAAAATGTGCTTGAGAATTATGTTATCAAGTTTTCCTTTAGGTTCACAGGAATCCAGTGATAGTCACCTTAACGGTCAAGGGAACATTGCAAATAGGAATGGGTAATTCTGCATTACTTTTTATGGTGCCAATTTGCAACATATAATCGAATATAAGCTTTAAAAAAAAAAAAGAAAGAAAAAAAAGCCGCAAAAGGCACCCAAAACTAGAACATGATTATACTGCAAATCAGAGCTCCATGATTAATAAATGTGAGTGCCAAATTCTATTAACTGTGTGTGAGATACACTATTATCACATTGTTTGACAATGCTAAGGCTCAGAATGTCCCCTTAACATAGTTCAAAGATTACCAGAGAGTAGGAAGGGCTTTTCACACAGTGACATTAGATTTGATACTATACAGATTGAATTAGGTACAATTCTTTTTGCTTTAAATTAATTTAGGATAATTCTTCATTGCAATACCTTTTTGTGCACATAGCCTTGTTCCTCACTTTTTATCACCTAACATCTCCAAATAAGTTTGCAGTAAATCTAAATTTTAAGTAATTTTACTCATTATTTCCCATCAGCTGCAACTTGTGTTAGTTGATCACTGTCAGGGAAAGATTTCTGCTAAGTAGAGTTCAAACCGCAAAGTGGTAGAACCCTTCTATGTTTGTCTTTTTATTATTATTATTATTATTATTATTATTATTATTATTATTATTAGTTGTCTGCCACGCCGGCTCAAATTTTATGGAGTTGGAATGAGCTAGAAACATGGAACTTGGGAGAATAACTGGAAATGGTGTGCATGTACGTCTATAGAAATATGAACCCAATCGACCACATGGTGGTGCTGTAATTAAGGCTTCAAAATGCAAACTTTGAAAGGCCACGCCCCCCACACCGTAAGTCCGATTGACTTGAAATTTCTCACACAGATGCAATTTAATATGCTCTATAAAAAAGCCTCAAGGACCATTAAGGTCCACCTATAAAATTCCGCCATTTTTAATTTTTTGACAAACACATTTGAGATCTCCTCCTACACCGTAGCATACATAAAGCATGTCTATATCTCAATTACTTTTTAAGTTGTTGATCAATGAACTTTGAAAGGGACATGGCTCTAGACATAAATGAACACAAATCAGCAACCGTAAGGCCCATCATCACAAAACTCACAGGGTATGTTCAGATAAGTTCCCCAGATATACCCAGACAGTTTCATATACATACGCCACTAGGGGGTGCTACAAGTGCAAGATAGGTAAGTGGCATTACACACATTTTACTATAAATCACATATTAATTGTCCAAACATCACAAATCTCTCAGGATACGTCCTCATATGTACCTGAAACACGCCCTGAAAGTTTCATTAAAATTGAACATCATGTAATTTATGTCATTAGTTGAAGAGAATAATTCATTGCAAGTGGTTTTTAGAAACTTTCCCAGTGCCTAGAAAATGTATTGATGAACGCTTGACCATCCCACACTTTTACCTAACAAAATGTAGCACCGCACAGACTGACTGAGCACAAACTGATTACCGTTAAAGAAATGCAAAGAACCCAGAGCATTTTCTTTTCTCCTATCCTAGACTGTATATATGTTGTGTAGCTAGACCTTATTTAACAGCGCTGTGGAGACAGGTCTGGCAATGCGAGACAAGTCTTAGTCTGACCTGATCTGTTCTGGTGTTCCTCCAGAGGTTGCGTTAGTTATGGCCCAGGCCGCCTCTTTCCTGGTCCTGAACTCTGCTTTCTGTAGAATGTCGATCAGCACTGGGAAGATGTTGGCATCAATTACCGTCTGTGGGGCCGGACAAGATTTAAAATCAGGGGCATGTCTCAAAAAGCAGCTTAACATCGTTATGAGATCCTTACTTTTGCGACCCGGTGATCAGGGATGTAGTAAAAGACATATCATGGGTCCATAATTAAGGACTGTCATAAATACACCTATCAGCCTCTATGTGTCTCTCACAAACCAATCTCAAATCAAAGAATGTGGGCTTCATGCATGCCTAAACTGAAACAACATGCTTAATAGTGAGTTATATGCTTTGTGTGTGTATGTATGTATGTATGTATGTATGTATGTATATATATATATATATATATATATATATATATATATATATATATATATTTATATTTATTTATTTATTTCACCTGTATTTGTGCTCGGTTTCCTGCAGTGATGTTTGAGATGGTCCAGCATGCCTCTTTGCGAATGGACTCTTTAGCACTGCTGAGCAGATGCAGAAGACAGGGCAGAGCTGAGCAGTTCAACACCACCTATACACAGCAACAGAGTAGGTAAAAACATCTTAGAAGTCACAAGTAAGTATAAAAACTAAATGAAAATACCTGCATTAGTTTTAGCTAGGTATACTTAATAAACAGGCATCTGAGAGTATCCCAAAGGCAGAACTATGAAAGAAACTTCAGTTTAACATGCTCCCACCTGTGTTTGGATGTCATCTCCAGTGACAATGTTTCCTACAGCTCTCAATGCAGGGGAAGCCACCTTATAGTCTGTATGCCTGCAGAAAAGCCAGTTTATCATAAGAGAATTTTAAGTATTTACGGGTTATATTTACTGTGACAAAGACAACAGAGTTACGGCTTGACTTACATGAGTAGCTCTACGAGGCGCCTGCAGACGCCAGAGTCGATGACAGCTTGGATCTTGTCATTGGGGCCATCTGAGAGGTAGGACAGGGCCCAGCAGGCGTCTGCCAGCAAGTCTGGGTCACTGCTAAATAAAAGCCTGGACAGTACTGGCAGACAGGGTGACACCTAGACAGCACAGGCATTATGTATATTTATAATAAGAAACAGGAAAATGCCCATGCACCACACACAAATATTGAATCTTTTCAGCAAAACACAAGAACCTTGTTTCAGTTATGCAACCATTGTTATTGTATTATTGTTTATATCTCAAAAAAAGGTCGGTCAGCGAAGGTGCAGTGGTAGCCGTCGATGCCGGTAATGTACTCATATGACAGAGTGCTTTGCGCGTTTTTAGCCGCGTTACCACAGAGACCACACACACCGCACTCTCACCTTTCTCACTTTTTGGCAAGGACCCGCCCTACTTTGCATCTGATTGGTCTGATTGATTAGAACACACTTCATTGGTAGGTGGAAGTTCGATGATTGGTTAAACCTAGCGCATCAAAAACAAATCCAATGTGGACTTTTTCATTTATTTATTCTTCTAAAATAGTCATACCCCAGAAATCTGGCACCAGGCCCGAGTACTTTAAGCTCTGCGTTAGAGTTGCGTTCCTCTCATATGATTGGTAGGTGAAATCAATTGACTCAAAAATATAAAACCTTATGCAAGTTCCCAAATCTATTTATTTATTTTTCCTCAAGGCCACACGCCGAAGATCAGGCACAGTGCCGGAATACTTTAAGTCCTGCATAATGACCTTTAAAGTAAGTTTTAAAAAGTCCTTCACATACTGCAGCTGTGACCTGGGATAAACCAGCATTTACTGTTGGTCTAAATGGATAAATACAGATAACCCTAAGAACAAGTGAACACAGGTTTTTATAATGAATGTAGAATTTCTATATGGCTGCTATAAAATTTAATTATGAGGTGTATATATTAGCCATGACTTCTGGCCCCTGTTTAACCTAACTATAGAATGTAGGTCATGGAATTACAAGGTCAGCATGTTGACAAAATAAATCTTATTAAGTTACAATACTTTTCCTGCACTGCGCCATTCAATCTTCAATTAAAATATTGCAGCAACCAGTTGAGCTGAGGGTTGATAACTATGTTGCAAATATTCAGTAGATATAGATCTGCTATGGTTTAGTAATGATAACAACAACTTTAGTTGTAAACCCATCTTTTGAATTCATGGCAATGACTTTTGAACTGCTGACAAATGAAACCTGATTGGGTGTTCAGCAGGTACTAACCATTATGCATGCTTTGGCAGCCACACTTGTTCATAGCAAAATAAAAACTAAAGTAGCAGGCTTGATCTAAAATTATTATAGCGTCTTTAGTGTTGACTTCATGAGGCCAAGTGGTACCTTTTCAAATGCAGGTGGAGGGTTTTTTCCTCTACAGAGATTAGACAGAGCCCACACGGCATTCCTAGTCATGGTCAATCTAGTGGATTTGGTCAGGAGCCTGAAATGACAAAGAAAAGCAAAGCTTAGTACCTGAGACAGTCACAGAAGTATGTTAGTATAGGTTAAAAAGTTAGGATATGTATTCCCTCTACAGAGACAAAGAGGATGGGCTTACATTAATAAAGGTGGAAGGATGTCGCAGTTCAGCACATAGTCCCGGCACACTGCACTATCCCCTGCAATATTGCCCAAGGCCCACACAGCCTGCAAAAAAAAAAAAAAAAAAACTTTGTTAATAATAGACATTGGGTACAAGAGTATGGAACAAGGCCAGACAAACAGACACACACACACAATGGTCAAGATAGACCCAAGTGTGTTACCTGTTCTTGGACGTCCTCAAAGTCAGAGTTAAGTAGTTCAATGAAGATTGGTACTGCTCCGGCCTCAATCACAGTCTTTGTCTGCATGGATGTGCCTGATGCTATGTTGGTCAGTGCCCAAGCTGCTTCAAACTGTACAGCACATTTCAGCAAAATGTAGCATTTTAAACATCTTTTACCATAGAGCATTCACATGTTTGTCATTAAACATGACAAATAAGAAACGTATTTAATGCAGATTATTGTATTACTTTGACTTGCTTATCACCAGATACAGCGTATAGTGGCTTGCAGCAAAAAAATATTGTTTTATTTACCTCAATGGAATGCATTTGCTTGATAACATAACCAGCCAGCATGCCAGTAGAGGTGAAACCAATATACCAGGCATTTGTCACTTGACAGACATTAAATGTACATTTATGTACATATTTCATGCACAGAGGGTGTTCTGAGCTATGTAAGTGTGTACAAACTGACCTGTAGTGTGCAGTTGACACTCTTCTTCAAGAACTCCACAAACTTTTCCACTACTCCAGTCGTGTTAATTACTTCATCAATTGGTGGGTTGGGCTCTGAAATGAACAGGGGTAAAGCTGGAAGTAAGTATTCTGACCTTATGACAGTTGTGCAAAGTCACGGTAAGTACGCACTATATATACACACACCTTTGGAAAGTAGTTTTCTGAACTTTTGTGTTGTGGCGAGCTGAAGCTCTGGGTCCTCCGAGAAAAGCATCTCAACCATATCTCTGGTAATGACTCCTTCCTGCAACAATACATGCACAAGCACTCGTAAAACATGATCCACTCAGCACAGACTCCACCATCATCAGACAACTATCTAGACAACAAGAATAATAACCACGGCCCTGTGCGAGCCTCTCTTTGTCTATGTTGTGTGAGAGGTAATAGGAAAATAGACACTCACTGTTACTGGAGAGCTGAGGTAAGAGTCCACCAGTGGACTCTCAAACATGGCCTCCTCTTCATTGAGAACATCCACATTCCTCCTCTTGAAAAGCTGTGATTAAAAGATTGTCAGAGCACACAGAGACACAGTCAAGCCTAACTATGTTCCTGCTGACGAAGTCTCAAACATAGATGAAGGATCTGATGAGTGGCATTGATAGGTTAGGTGTAATACCTGTTGTTCTCGCTTCTGTTTCCTGAGTTGGATGCCCTCTTCCTCTCTCCTGCGCCTCATCTCCTCTGGGTTCAGTGCTTTGTTCTTGTAGCGGTTCATCCTGTAGTTGTCTTTGGCCGGACTGGCTGACGGCTCTGATGGGCCCCAGGCACAGGTAGACATAACGATTAAGACTCAACCAAAAAAAGTAGGAAAGTTATGCACCATTTGCTTTATCCAAGTTAAACTTACAAAGTACACCATGTGCAGGGAAGAGTAAGTGAACATGTGACATCTTTAATAATAGGTAATGATGAGACAGCATGTTTACAGTTCTATCTATCTATCTATCTATCTATATATATATATATATATATATATATATATATATATATATATATATAATAAAATGGCCTTGTATAAACAAACTGATAGATACTGACACACAAACGCACGTGCGCAGGCAGGCAGAACAAATGTATTTATTCAGTAGAGTTAAATCGCAGAGTTAGCATAAATTGGTGCCCACACAGGACAAACTGCCGGTTCTCAGCATTTGTGCAGTCATGCCACCAGAACAGGGCACTGGGCAGATCCCTGAGTCACCCAGGGTTACAGGGGAGAGGAAGAGAGGTAGGGGAAACATTGAAACCTGCCACCAGTGCAAGATGGTGCCAACTTTCTGTGCCAAAAGCCCCCAATTGCAACAGCAGGGGTTAAATATCTGAACAAGTGGCGCAAATTGAGGTCATGTTAAGGTTTGAGGGCATTAGCACAACCAGCCTCAACAAAAGCTTGTGCATGTGTGTAATGTGTCCAGATGGTAAACCGACAGGCATGGACAGCACATAAGCACAGATTGAGGCTGGATGCTCTAATTTCTATACTGTTTTAGTGAAATTAGCTGCTGTATGTGACTGTTTGGGCTAGATGGCACAGAAATAGCCCTGCAAAGGACATGTCTGCATTGGCATTTCAGAGGAGACCCTACATACAGCAAGCAGTCTCTAGAAGAAAGAAAGTGAAATGGTGAGGTGTTTAATATAGACTTAAATCAGAAAGAAATCATGTTCTTCCTACACCTAGTGGTATCCAGCCACACTATTTTTATTTATTAAGATTTTGGGTTAGCTGCGATTAAGATTTCTGCCACTATCCCAAAACAACAGCCATGGAATTTCCATTTGACATACAACTACAATGAAGCAGGATGGTTTGGGACAGTTAGCTAGTATATTGAAGACCATGACCCTCTTAAATTTGTATTTATAGTTAGGCATTTACAAATTACCAGTCATGTCACTGTAAATTACAAATGTTGAGGGGGAAAAACACTCACAAAAACCAAACCCAAACATAATCCGGTGGGCGAATAGTCTGGAAAACATCGTGACTACAGGTGTCACATGCACAAGCTAGTGTAACGTTACAGTGTGCTGTTGGGTCAAAACCATTGCTCACTGATGTTAGCAACTAGCTAACGTTAAACTATAAATAAACATGGGATTTACTAACGTTAGCTCAGTACTTTTCAAACTCTTCAGAAGTTGAATAACAACGTATTTAACATAATTCTATTCTAAGACAACAGTGTAACTATGGTTTTAAAGAACAACGCAAAATGACAGCTAACATAGCTAACGTTAAGCTAACATTAGCCGCTGCGCACACAAAACTGAATAAATAAATACGACAATTAAATTGTGTCATCTTATAGGTGATGACGCATTACTTTTTCTGAATTGTTGGAAGTCTCTTAACAAGTTATAATCAGTCAACCCATCAAATAGTAGCTACAGAACATAGCTACAGCTAACATAACGTTTGAAATGTCCACTAAGCACCAGCGTTGCATTTTCATCACAATAGCTAGCTGGCTAACGTCGCCGCTAGCTAGCTACAACTGTAACGTAAATGTAAAAAAACAGATGACAGAGAGACTGACAATTGTTACTTTGAATTTGCTGATAAGCAAGACAATACCTGGACACAATTGATAATAACTTTCGACCTATGCAAACTATACGTGTGTCTTCCCATCGTAGGGAAGAATGTAACCTTACAGCGCGTGCTAACGTAGCTATTAGCCAAGTTTCCTTAAGTTGGCTAACGAATTTATTTTCTCGGGTTGGAATTACGTTAGTACACCTTGTATTAGCTTTGATAAAATATAAAGGACTGCCATAAGACTAGATTGTTTAGTGAGTGGTTAATTTAACGTTACAATCGAACTAGCGTAAAATAGCAACTCATCTTGCGCTACTACGTAGCTAGCATCGTTGACTACAGTTAGCTACCAAGCTAATGCGTTAGCTTAACAACAGTGACAGGATAAGGATGTTATAATCATTACCCCCGATCACACAGCCCAATCTTTTACTTCCTTAACGCATATCTACACTGTCGATTTGCCGAACAGCTTACCCATTATGTCTTATGTCGTGTAAATGAATCAAGTAGTGAAGATGGAAATCAATTTTAAATCCTTTCTTTCTCTTCTATCTTTTCAGAATTTGCTCCTCTAAGCAATATGTCTGCCGGAGACGGAAACGTCAAATATAACGCTGACTTCCTGCCACCAGAGGACGCACCAGCCTCACAAAACACCACACTCGCACCTAGTCTCCTCAGCAAAGAAATAGCCCATACAATACCAAACATGTACTCATTTTCACTTTAAGACCAGGCTTTTTAATTCTCAAATGGATTGTTCAAAATCACTAAAATGAAACGACATTAATCATTAGCATACCTGTTATTTGTGGAGGGCAACCCACTCTCTTAAAGGTCCCGTGACATGGTGCTCTTTGGATGCTTTTATATAGAACTGTGGTCCCCTTAATACCATATCTGAAGTCTCTTTTATATAGGCCTTAGTGCTCCCCTAATACTGTATCTGAAGTCTCTTTTATATAGGCCTTAGTGCTCCCCTAATACTGTATCTGAAGTCTCTTTTATATAGACCTTAGTGGTCCCCTAATACTGTATCTGAAGTCTCTTTTATATAGACCTTAGTGGTCCCCTAATACTGTATCTGAAGTCTCTTTTCTATAAGCCTTGGCGGTCCCCTAATACTGTATCTGAAGTGTCTTTTATATAGACCTTAGTGCTCCCCTAATACTGTATCTGAAGTCTCTTTTATACAGGCCTTAGTGGTCCCCTTATACTGTATCTGAAGTCTCTTTTATATAGACCTTAGTGGACTCCTAATACAGTATCTGAAGTCTCTATAGGCCTTAGTGTTCCCCTATACCATATATGAATTCTCTTTCCCAAAATTAAGCCTTAATGCAGAATTACAGCCACTAGAGCCAGTCCCACAATGAGCTTTCGTTCGGATGTGTCATTTCTGAGTCTGTAGCTTTTGAGGAGGGGGGGTGGGTTTGGGGGTGTCACCTTGACCAACTGCCACTTTCCTCATTTGAAAGACATGATGTCTCTCTCTCTTATGGGTGGGCCAAATTCTCTGGGCAAGCAAAGCAGAGAAAGGGGAGGTGCTTATGACCTCATAAGGAGCAGATTCCAGATTGGCCTATCTGAGCTTTCATTTTCTCAAAGGCAGAGCAGAATACCTCAGTTTACACCTATCACCATTTAGCCACTGGGGAAGATTTTCATGCCATGAGATATTTAATACATCCATGAGGGCAACAGGACACATGATTTAAATTGCAGTCTTCCTTCCAAACAAACTTACGATTTCTCACAAATATGTAGGTTTTGCATATCCTCTGGCATGATTCAGAAACCTCTTGGTCTGTGTGTGTGTGTGTGTGTGTGTGTGTGTGTGTGTGTGTGTGTGTTGTGTGTCAGCCATGGTTCCACAGTATTTTTCTCATAGTGAAGTGCATCCATGGTCAATTTGCTGGGAGCAGATAGTAGTAAATTATTGCACTATATTGTGATACAGTATTGTCCTCTGACATGGGCCCCTAAGGGGGCCTGGGGAAATACACCAGAAAATACTTTAGGGGGCAATGTTGTACAAATAAAATGGAAGTAATGGGACATTCACTGCTGTCAGGCTTGCACTTTCCCACTATTAGAAAGGGTGTGGGAGGTCAAGTCAACTGTGTCACAACTGAGATACCTTCTTATGATTACAATTTCTTAGCAGACAAGAACAAATATTGTGTATAGATCCATGCTATCACAGAGTGGCCTACCCGTGGGCTCTGGATTGAGCCTCCCTCAGCTGAGCCACAAGGGTTGAGAAATCATAGCCTTCAGCAAGTGTGCTGGCGCAGAGATGAATCAAAAGACACTGCTTGCAGGATAGCAGCTCTCCACTGGTATCAAATAACAGACCAAATCCAGTCTGCAGGGCTGTAGCTGGGGCTCATCGAATCTGATTTCACAGGGCATCTTTTGTGAGTTCTTTACCTTTCTCATTTCTAGGCCTGCTGAAGCACATCATAAAGCAGCCTCCACTTTGCAGGGAAGCAAAGGCTATCCATTAGTCAATGCCACAGAGTAAAGACTGCCTCTGTAATGGAATAATAAGAGCCGAGCAAGGCATATAACTGAAGAGTTTTAGCCTCCCACTCACCATCAGCTCCTAATGTAGATATAATAAACACTACAATCCATACTCTCTTTTTCCATTCAAATTCAAACTGCCTTAAATTAAAAAGAAAACGAGATCTAAATTAACAAACAGGAAGACCTCTCATGCCGACCTCATTAGTGGCCCTTGCCAGTCCAGGCTGAGTCAGCGATATTGAGAAACATTGAACTGCATTTTCAATAAGCAAATTATCTATGCTGCTACAGCACAATGAGAGCAGCAACTAGATTTTGATCAAGTGCAATTTCATCAAAATAGGTTTTTAGTTGTTTCTGAAAAGCCTATCCAGTGTTTGTTCATTAGAAGCTTTTTTTTTGAAAGAGCGTTATGCACAGATCTACACATCTCTGTATGCTGGACGCTTTTGTCACTGTAGACATAAATCCATTTCATAGGAAGACTACTTTATCCAGCAAGAGATTTCACAGGCAAATGTCTGCCCTGTTTTGCATTTTGCTCCTGGTAGTACATCCATGATAAAACATCAAGAAGAACTCAGATCTCTGCAGGTGGATACTGCAACAAAAAAAATCTGAATCTGAAAGAATCTGTTGCACATTTTGTCTTCCTAGACAAAAATATGTAGCACACAAAGAGGCTAACAACACAGAGTTTCCCAAAGAAAAACTCAATTATGAAGCGTCAGAGGCAGTTTGATTGTGATTGTGCTTATTTGATTCAGCAAATATACCCAGTTTAGACTGCTCCTTAATTCAATTACACCCATTATGAAAATAAGGCAATGTTTGTTGAAATGTGAGATCGTGGCCGGGTTGCTTGTGGAGAGAGAACCTCTGCAAGGCTCAGTGCTGAATGCTTTGTGTGAGAGAAATAAAGGGTGAGAGAGATAACGCCGTGGGGAGGATAGTGTGTGGAGAGCGCAGGGTGTCAACGCATGTGGGGCGTGAATGGAAAAGAGGAGATATGTCTTCATAATATAGTGTTGAAAATCTATTCAGCGCTGTCCATTCCTTACTTTTTTTATCTGACGACTGGGCCCTCTCCCTCTCCGTCTCTCTGTCTCCCTCTCGCTTTCTGACATATACCAGGTGGCAGTGCAGATAAGTAAAAATGCTGAGTAGATGATTTTAGAATATTCTTGTGGATCATTCGATCATTTCTTGAGTGTGAACGGGAGATTTGTGGGCGCCATTTGAATAATAATGTATGATTTTCACCTCACAGGATAAAATACTCGGGGAGACAAATATGTAGCCATGGACCGAAAGCAGAGACTAAAAAGGACTTTGTCATTGAGCAAATATGGCAACCATGTTTTTTAATTTGAGAAGACTAGCTGCGTGGAATCTCACCCTACATCTTACCCTTTCACTGGGGTGTCCTAGTGTAATGTTCTTTCTTAAACCACAATCCAATCAGACACATTGGCCAGGTGTTGAGTGCACCTAAGAGACAAAGCTGAGCTGCTTTTTCTACCAGGGAAGGCATCTTCCCTCCATGACTTCTCTATTACCATTGAGAACTAGAATACTGCAGCCCAGCTGGTCAGCCCAAACTTTTTCCACATTACCCCACTCCTCCGCACTGGCTCAAATTGGATTCCAGACACTGGTACTTGACTACTGTGCTGTGAATGGCTCCGGCCCGTCCTACACCCAGGACACGGTCAAACCGTACACCCAGCCTGTCCACTACGCTCTGCTACTGCCGATCGGTTTGCTGCTCCCTCAGTACAAGGAAGGCACAGCTACTGCTCAACAAAATACAATACAATACAAAACTGTTTACTGTCCTGGCTCCACAATGGTGGAACAAGCTCCCCATTGACATCGGGCTGGCAGAAACCCTACACATCTTACACTGCAGACTGAAAACTCATCTGTTCAGACAGCACCGGGGCCCATACACACAAATAAAAAACTCTTTCTCTGTGTCTCAGTGTTTTTTAATTGCAGCACTTGAAGCAGCTCAGCCCCCTGCACGGTTGAATGCTATCGCTGGGTTGTATCCATATGGTTTGAATGCACTTCGCTTTGTATAAAAGTGTCAGCTAAAGAACTGTAATGTAAAAAGGTTTGAACTTTTCTCCAGTTTTAGACAACTACTTCAATTCCTTTTCATGCTGAGTGTAACAAGACAAAGATCTTTAAGGAGAGACTGTCCAAAAGTGTGTGCCTACGTCCCCAGTTTTACCATTTATTATGTGAAAATGGCGGACCTTTTGTTCAGCATAAAGTCTGGCCCTATGGAAAGGGTATGAATATGTTTCTATTGTCCCTTTGATTGGATGGCACTTTATACAAACTATTTCTTAGTTTTCATGCATTATGAACCCTTAACTGCAGCTGAGTTAATGGTTTAACTGAGACAAAGATCTGGTGAGAGATCTATTTTCTTGTTTAGGTAGGTAGGTATAGTTTATTAATATTCTTTCTGATATTACCACTGTACTCTGGAATGCAGGACTTAACTTGGAGTCTTACAGTATTACTTATTGCTTGAGTAAAGAATTGGAATACTCCACCACTGTCTTTATGTAAATGTCTCCAGTGTAGCACCGATCTGGTGAAAATGTGTGATGGACCTAGGGATTCCAAGCAGGTATACCAAAGGGACTTTACCAAGCCAACTTTTTCTCTTTCAATACAAATTCCAATACCTCAACTCAGGTTTCAAGGGTACTTACGAATACCAAGCCCCGATTCAATACCAGTGCTATAGTTTCCTCAATTCAAATGTGTCATTGAGTAGGACTCATTGGAACCACTACATAACATGAGGCCAGGGATTGCCATGGCACTAAAAATTGAGTTAGCAACCCAATATGAATGATTGCAACCAATGGCAAAAACATTGAATTATACAATGCCATTGACAAAGAAACTTAATTTAATGTCAATTTCTGATACCCAGTCCAAGTTAGTATTAGTGCATTGACATTGGTGCATCCCAAATACAGACCCCGAGTTCTTTGGGGGCCCAAGATCTTTACCAACACATCCTCACTGCAAAAAAGGGATGTCTAAAAACAAGATAAAAACACTAAATCTGAGGGAGCTAACTAAAATAACTAAAATGATCCGTCCATGCAGCAAGATAATTTCACTTGACAATTGCACTTGTGTTCACTTGAACACTTAAAATGAGAAATTCACTCTTAAAACAAGGTAAAGTTTCTAACACTTCTAAATCTAAGTTGTTGTTTTTTTGCATCTTGGTAAGAACCAAATAATTTGCAGCATCCCAGTCTTTATGCAGTGCTTGGTTACTGGAAGGCTTATGAACCAAAACAAATCATCCTGTGAAATGGCACAGCAATGTCACAGCGTGGGCTATAGTGGCTGCATAATGCACCAGTCTGATGCCAAAGGGTGAGAGGAAGACACAGAGGGGGGGGGGGGGTAGTAGTAGATGAAGCAAAGAGATCAATATGGCACAGTCTTTGTACACACTGTAATTGATGAACACGTGGCTTGCGAGGACTTCCTCTCGACAAACCGTGCAGGCTAATTTCAGCCCAATCGAACAGGCTCAATGAGGCCTATTAACTCAAAGTACCTTTATTTACCTGTGATAGGCCTCGCCATTGGTATTGGAGGACACAGCAGCAAAGGGCTTTCAAACCATTAGCTATGAAGGGAGATTCCACTTTGTCTATCTATTCTTTTCTATTTATAATACAGCACATTCACCTCTGCCGCATATAATCCCTGAAATACCAGCACTCTCAACTTTTTGTCATGCTTCCTCTGCAGAAAATGTAACACAGAAATAAAAATAGTCTTCCAATTATTCAGCTTTGATTCCAGCTGGGATACTTTAATTAAAGCCGTTTGATGTTTTGCTCTTGAAGCATTTTGAAACCCGCTATGGCCAGCTCGGATGTGAGAATAGGACAGGAGAGGCCATAAAGGTGATGTGTATGGCTGTGGATGTGCTGGAGCACCTAACTACCTCACTACGGGGCCTTCACAGCCCCCCTGCGGCGGCCATAAATCCACCCTGTGATTGGAGAGAGGAGGTAATGAGGGGTCTGGTGCACTACTCGGCCACACACACACACACACACACAGACTTTGGAATGCACATTTCTCCGTAAATAATACCACCACTGACCCTGACAGCGGTCTGATCCTCTTGGTCTGCCACAATCACCTTCCTCCAGTAGATCCATCTTATTAACTTTGCGGCTGAAACCAAAGAGTCTCTCTTCCAGGCAATCAGGTTCCTTCAGCGTAATAGTTTCTGACAGGACACAAAATTAACTGAATAAAATTAAGTCTTTTTACTTGGTGCCCTTGTTTCCTCTACAGTACTAATTGTTGTTTTCAAAAGTGCTGGACGTGTAGAATTGATGGCGACCGGAAACAATTTAGTTCAAGGCGGACAATTGGCTTTTAAGTTAACTTAAAAAAACAAGGTCTGAATTTTCTCTGACAGCGTGTCACTTAAATGGATTAATTTCTGTACAGTGCATAACACCGCACTGCTTTAGCTTGTTTTTTTCAAGTGCTCCATTACTGATGTAAGAGGCAGATTGAGTGGAAAATGGGACCAACAGCACAACGTGATAATAAGTGGAAGCAAACTGCCTCTGTGCCCTTTCACAGTCCTAAAACTTGCCTTTCTTGTTCATTACTTTCGACTTCAACAAAACCAAAACCCCCACCTCTGCTGACCTTTCCGCATGTAGCGTCTGAGTAATTGAATGAGAACCTGGATAAAGTTAATTGGCTGTTTCCTTCTACTCTGAAAGCTGCTGATAATTAATCAGAGAGAACAAAAAGCCACTACATCACCACCTAATTATGGCTGAGCACTTGGCAGGCTCGACACACAGAATCCTCATCGGTGTGTTTCTTCTTTTATCTGCAGCATGTTTGTGTGTGCATCATGCCAGCATTTGTTACCTACAGTTATGCCTCATTACATTCTTAATGATAGGTTTGGCTCACAGCAAGAAAAACATTGTTGTAACATATATCTGATCTCTGGGACTCGCAATCTTTACCTAATAATAATGCAGTGCCAACGAAAAGTGTGAGCTGGCGTTTCATAGACGAAAAAACTCAAGCTTTGACTTTTGTTATTGGGAAATGCTGAGTAGCTGAAAAGCAAGATGTATCTCTTCACACATGCAGGTCTCTTTTATCCCATTTTTTTTAATTGAAGATTATTTTCTCTTTATTACATAGTGACAGTGGATAGGCACGGAAGGGGGAGAGAGATGGGGGGATGACACACAGCAAAGGGCAGCAGGTTGGACTCGAGTCCTCAGCCTACATGGGGTGACCTCTCTCACTGGGTCCCAAATTTTGCAACTGCCGTTTTAGCTCAGTGGAAGCTTGTACAACTCAGCAACTCAGAAATTAGAAACCACTCAAAAATTGGCCGGAATTCTCCTTTAAAGGCACAGTTTCTGAGTACGGGCTATGTGCATTTTTCAGTGGATTGACCCTTGTGATACTTTCACAGTGTGTAGATTAGATTAGATCCCAAATTGGGAAATGTCAGTGGTACAGCAGCAAAATATCAGACACACAGCACACATATAGGTTTATATAGACCTGCATAATAATCAAATAAGATGTGAAAATCTCAATTTTTACAATACATTTTCAAGCAAATAAAAGCACATACAGTATGGAAACACAAATATAGAGAGTGTTAGCATGTTAACATTTGGTAAATGTCACAGATTTTTTCAAAACCACAAATGTTAACCCCTTGGTCTTAGGATCAATGAGGTCTTGAATTACCATTACCAAATATCACACCAATCCTCACAATAGTTACAATTTGAATAGTTTAAATCCCAATTCCATGTGCAGCTTTTGTAAATGTGACCATGTTATAAACCACATGTTAAAATGGGACAGTACAGACTACTTGAGACTTGTTGAGGCCATGGTTATTTCAGTCAGAGACAAATCAAGGAATTAATCTTTTATAGCAAATGAGTATGATTTAGCAGAAAAGGCGCTGGTGTGGGAGGGAGAGCTCAATGAATCCGAGCAGCGACGAGGATTCTGCTGGGAGCTAATCTCTGGAAACACATACATAAACATTAGATCTTAGTTTAGTCAGCAATATAAAATACCACACATCAGAATGATGTCGGGTTGGTGACAGCAAACGGCGTTGGCATGAGCGCGATCACCACTGACAGGGTTATAAAGTGTTACTGGGGTTGTTAACACAATATCGATTTAATAGTTAGATGTTTTTTGTGTTTGTACTCCATGCAAATATAATTTCCACCACGCATGCCAATGTAAGGCAATCAAATATGCATGGATCATTTCCCTTCTAGCTGTTTTATGAAATGCAACCTCCCTATGGTTCATAACTAAAATATATCTTTCCTGTAATTTTCCAGCTGAACTGCCTTTTTTTGTTAAAAGACAAAACACAGATGCAAGCCATTTGATCTGATATATTGATCAAACGCCTGTAACACCAGATACCTGTACACCAAAGTGGTTTTGTGTTCCTCTTTCAAATTACTCTTTCCCAGATGTTCCTGCACTCAGGTTTGTAATAATGTTAATGCCAAAAAAAAAAGTCTACACCACCTTGTCCAAAGTTTGCAATAAGTACAGGCCAAGGCTATTTCATTTGCAAGAGTAATGCATCCACTATCTCTACTTCTCAGTCTCTGTTATGTTTGAAACTGTTTGAAAATCGTCGTTTAGCTGCCTCTGGTGGTATAAATAACAGCATTCCTTTTATTAGAAACGCTGTCTTATCTGTGGACTGGTTTGTTCCATAATCAATTAATTAATCATTTTACCATCAAAAGCTTCAGTTCGATGTCTGATGTTGTCGTCAGCTTTTATTTCATTATTTCATTAGGCAAGTCATTTCTTCCAAAAGAAAACAGACAAAGTAATCTTAAAAGTGAAGAATATTTCCCCTTTTCCTCCGTGTCCTCTCTTTCTTCCCAGCCCCTCCGTGCCTGTGGCATCAGCCTTTTATTAAGGGATGTAATATCCACCATACCATAGGGCCAATATTCCTTAGGGCTTCTGCACCCTCCCCCCCTTCTGATTTCCTTATTTTGCACTCACACACGTACCCACACATGCACAGTATGGCAGGAGCTCCATTGAAAGAAATGAGGGGAACTGGGGAGCAATTAGATTCAGCTGGAGACTTTTTAATGTGAATTCCTCTCCAATGGAGCATCGCTTTCCCCTGGAGAAATCTCAAAGTCAAATACAGAATCTTTCATCATTTACAGCCATATGGCATTGCGAAGCATGGACCAACATGGTGCGTGTATATGTGTGAGCATCTGCAAGGTCATATAATGCAAAACTCATTCAAATGGCATATGTTCCATAGGAGGGTTGTCTGATGGCAAGGTAAAGCGGTGAAAATATTCAAAAGCATAGCATACACTTAAACAGATATTGATTTTTTGATTTAAGGTGGCTAAAATCCATTTAGCAGCTGTTGCTGCCACCCACAGCAGTACATTGCTTAGCTTCCGTATTGGTAATCCTGCCTGATCTCCAAACGACCAGCTACTGAGTATGGATAAGTACCTCACATAGCCCCCCTTCAAAAACCGGAATTACACCACTAATGTCAGACATCGATTGCCTGTCTTTATCATAACAGATGATTGATCGACTGTGAAAATATCAGGTTCAATCACAGAAAATCAGTCAGAATATTGTCAATATGTTGACGTTAGCCGGGTCTCCCAGAAAAAGTCAATAAGAAGATGACGTAGCATTAGTAGCGACTAAGGTAGTGAGTCCTTACAAACCAACCGGGCTCGCAAATAATTTATTCCTACCAGCATTATGTTACTGAATAAGTTAGGAAAATAACGTGATCCTCTCTGTGGGATAAAACTGCACTTTAAAATGTCACGGATGATGATACACAGTACTATTGATAGCCCACTGGTGCTAATTGCACTTTATATTTTTATGATGTAGAGATGGATGGTTTGGTGCATTGTTGTTGATGTTGGTTTAGTGGTGTTGTCTGTCTGTCTCTCTGATCCATCTGATGTATGGTGCAAGATGAATATCCAAAGGGATCAATAAATGTCTATCTAATAGCGTTTTTCCACTGCTGGTAACAACTCGACTCGCCTCGTCTCTACTCGACTTGACGCACTGTGCGTCCGTTTTCCATTGCAGATTAATACCGCTTCATGCGTGAGGCGAGCCGTGGCTGGTCATCATAGCAGTAAACCACTGTGACCTACACACACACAAACACACACACAGAACACCTTTTGGTGTCGCCACATCTCGCTTGGAACTTCGACTACAAAGAGTACCTGTTAGCAGGTCCCAGGCCATTTTTTTCATAATGGAAAACCAAAAAAGGTGAGTAGAGTTGGGGCGAGTTGAGTAGATACCATGCAGTGGAAAAATGCTATAAGGAGGTTGGTTGGGGGGGTGGATGGGTCAAACACTGGACTTTCGCCCAGAATACCAGGGATCGTGTATTCAGTGTATTACTTTAACACGTATTACAAAGTGGGAGGGAGTATTTTCGTATTTAAATGTTTTCTTTCAACGATATCCTATATGTTACCAAATATAGAAACACAAGACTCACCTGGAAAATGTAATGATCATGTTGGTTGATCATGATATGACCACTATGATACTACTACTTTGAATTTATTTCATCTATTTCAACGAGGCTTCTGGGAAATCATGTTTTCACCATCGTTTGGCAGCTTTTCATACTACAATACCCATGGTCCTCAGTCGAATAAGGCCTCCAGATTTAGCATTTTCTGATGAAGGCATGTGGGATATGCCAGTACTATTCAGGTTTTGGAAACATTCTTTGAACATGCAGCCAACGCTTTCAAGAAGGTGGTTGAAGAGATGAAAGAGGAAGGCTGTGTTGGCACGGCCGAACACCTCCGCCGCCGGTGGAAATGTGTAGGGAGAGAACATTTTTATTTTTGTACAGCATGTAAATGGGAATATTAGTGGAACATTGACTTTCACTTCAATCAGGAGAGACATGTTTGCAGATATGGAGAAAGGTTAATTGTACAGCATAATAAAATGTACAAAGTCTTTGGAGATTCCATTTTTATACTAATAGTTTGTATATAGGGATCCATCATAACCCCCCGATGGAAACTAGACACCGGTGGTGGCGAAGGAGCGCGAAGACCAGACCGAGGGAGGCTCTGGACCGGTCAGCTGGAGTAGAGGACTGGAGGTAGAAGGTGGGGGGGTGGAGACTTGCACTGTTTGCCTGAAACAACAGCTAATAGCAAAGGGAGAAACAGATTTTTAAAAGCAGGGTTGTGACTCTGTGATTGGCCCTTGAAGTGTACAATTCTCATTGGTTTAGCAGGAAGGCAAACGCCTCCAACAGCTGATTTGATTCAGGAAGAGAGCATTGATTGAGAGGTAGGTCTTCCTGAAAGAATTTACGCTGAGCTACATTAGATACAGATACAGAATATCATGTGCACGTAAACAGCGTGCTTTCTTCCTCTGGCACTTGCTCATCGTGACACTTCACTTCATTGCTTTGAGTTTTAATTTCCTTTCTCTACAATTTGATTTACAGCAAGTGTCATATCTAGCTGCTGTCTAATGAAAAGTAAGGAAAAAAAACACACACTTATGAGTCACCAGTATAGCAGTCAGATCATAAAGAGCTGCTTTTGTTGATGAACTCCAAAATGCGTCTGTTAAATTGCCCCTAAGGAACACTGGTCAAAACAACTATAAAAGTAGTTAATAAATACATTTATTTAAGGCTATGCATTAAAACCGTCTCAACCATGGTATCTGTAATTACACTCCACGGTTATATATCGCCACAGCCGCCAGTGTGAGAGGTAGCACACTGTCTAACAGCATGTAGCCACTGCAGCAGCATGTTCTCAGGACAAGGCAAAGAAACTGCAAGATCTATTGTCCTTGCTTCTCCTGGCTACAGAAGGAACAAAAAAAAAGCTTTTGTGTCTATTTCATAAAAAGCACAAGAGTTCTATGTTAAGATCAGTAAAAGCCAACTTTTCCTTCTTTACTACTAGGTGTATCAAGTTTTCAAACAATGAAATAAAAGGTAAAAAGAATGAGAGATGATTTTACAAAAACGTTCTCAAATATTGGGCATCAGTGGAATTATTCTGCAACACTTTGATGGAAGATTTATCCCAGTATAAAAACTCAATAGGGGCGCCCGGATAGCGGTCCTTTGCTGCATGTCATTCCTCCTCTCTCCCCTTTCATGTCTTTAGCTGTCCTGTAGGATAAAGGCCTAAAATACCCCAAAAATAGAAACTTTCAAACAATACCTCAAAGAGGACTCCACCATCTTTTCCTCTCACTGTCAAAAACTTTGCAAACGACTCTCAACAGAAGTCGTCTTCACATCATGTATTTTTCATGAAGTTGATGAGATGCGAATAAAGTAAAGATACATTTTACTGGGAAACCACTAGACATGTTCACGTATCTCTCTATCAGACTAAAAAGAGGAATAAAAAAAAATCATCTTTTGAAAATTGATCTTTTTGCCTTAATTAAAAAATGAGGAAAAATCCAACCTTTAAGGACATCAATTTTCTTTGAGAATGAATAATGTATCGTAAAATAAAATAAATGCATCCTGACCAGTTCCCTTGGCCTTTGGAATTAAAATACCCCCGCATCATCACATACCATTCACCATACCTAGATATTGTCATGGGGTACTTTCCATAAAATCATCTCTCATTGAAAATCAAACCAGCTACTAGACTAACTGAAATAAAACCATGCATATCTCTATGTATGGTGAAGGGTATGTGATGATGATGTGTGTGTGTGTGTGTGTGTGTGTGTGTGGGGGGCTATTTTAATTCCAAAGGCCAAGGGAACTTTATCAGAATGCATAGTATCCCGATCCATGCAATAATTGGCCTTTAATAATAAAAATCTGGCTGCCTCTATGGGATTTTAACATAGTGGGGTGTATGCTCATGCCCCCTGTATTTTGAGGAAGAATATTTATTTATTTACAATACATTATTCATTCTGAAAGAAAATTGGTGTCCTTAAAAGGTTGGATTGGACTGTTGAATTGGATCAGGTCAGTTTATTTGTGTTGAACAGCACAGGGACATAATGCTAATCCTATCCCTCAGTCTCCTCATCTTGTCTGGGATCTCTTCCCTTCCCAAAGCTGAGCTTTGGTTGACGTCTCAGTGAAGGAACAGGGTCAATTTGTAGTCATGAGTAAATGTTACCGGCCTTCGGCTAGGATAATAACAATATATTGAGGTGAAAGTGAAACTACATGGCCAGCATTAGGGCGGGTGGCCACTGTTTAACATAGCGAGATCATACAGAGTCTCTGCATCAGATGATGTCTGGGGTTGAATGAACTTCAAGCTGTCCACTAGTAAAACGCTTTGGCTTCCTGTATCATGCTTGGCGTCAATTCTGCTGCCTGTCCCGTTTTCTTCAAGTTGTTACATAATCAAAGAACTGGGAAATGGGGCGCCAGGTGGCTCAGTTGGTAGAGCGGGCGCCCATGTATAGAGTTTTACTCCTCGACGCAGCAGGCCCGGGTTCGGCTCTGACCTGCGGCCCTTTGCTGCATGTCATTCCCCTTTCATGTCTTCAGCGGTCCTATCAAAATAAAAGCTGAAAATGCGCAAAAGGAGACTAAGAGAGAAACCGGCTGCATCAAACCTAAACTCACCGGATTTTAAGTATATCACATTACAAAAATAATGCTGTAGTTGCTTATGTGGTTCGTTATTCCCTCTGTTGTCAATCTAGTTGGCTAGCTTTAATGCATGTAGTAGAAAAAACTTAAAGGTGCCGTAGTAAGTAGGACTGTGAAGATCCAGGACTTAGCCACAAAATCTCATCAATTACTTCTTAGTCCCTCCCCCCCTTTCTGTTAACCCTTGTGTCGTCTTGCCGTCAACCATGAAAACAAACACTTTTCTTGTCCCTATCTCAATGTTTTAGCTGCTTTTTTCCAAGTTTGTGTGGGTTTTTTTCAACGTTTTGGTCACTTATTTCAAAATTGATATCGCTTTATCTGACATGTTTGTCACTTTGTCAGTGTTTTGGGCGTTTTTTTAAAGTTTTGGATGCTTTTTCCTGGTGTTTTTGACAGGTTTGTTGTTTTTGTTGCATTTCCCAACAATTTTTTTTTTTTTTTAATTGTTGTTATTTTTTGTGCTTATTTCAACATCCCATATTTGCTGATTCTGAAAATGGGTCAAATTTAGCCCGAGGACAACTCCCCTCACAAGGGAGAATGAATGACATGCAGTTAGCCCCCCCCCCCAACCCTGATTGGTGCATCTAAACAGGGAGCGGTGGATTTTTTGCAAATCACACTACAGGCTGTTGGTGGTGCCAGAGGATGACCTGCTTCATGTAGTTCTACTGGAACATAGGGTCAGTTTCACCAAATATGACAGAAAGTTAGTTTGATGCATATTTCAAGAATAAAATGGCAAAGCAACAAGCTGTCCCAATATTTTTTAATTGCATTGGAAAGATCATGGTACCAATTTCACTGTAATGTTGCAATGAAGTGTTCCCCTTCCAAGTTAGATCATATACATCATATATTTTGCTTGTCCCTGTGCTTCATTGAACTCATGTATGCTTTATAAGGGATACAGCTCTTCCAATTTTTTTTTTTTTTTTACATTTTCACTGAATCAGGTCAGTACAATTTTGAATATCATTATAATTCATAATGTATTTCCGTGTGTTTGAACTAAGCTTTCCTAAGCATAATATGCTTGTGTAATGCATTGCTCACAAATTTTTTTCTGGGAGTCAGAGATTAGGAATTTGATTGCTTGAAGCAGATTTTTAGCTACTCATCAGCTACTTATGTAAAAATCTCTGTAGATGTTGCACATTGAAGTAAAGGTAACGCAATACTTGAGCAGGATGTCACATTACACTTTCTTCCAGGAAAATGTGTTGAATTCTCTACAAATGACTCAAAATCTGTGTTCATCCGTCAACACGGCTCTCATTCCAAGATAGCATCGTGGGCCTGCCCCAGCGTATTTATAAAATCGCTGATCTCACATGTTTTCAAGCACAGAGAGAGGTGGTAGCAAGGTATTAGAAAAATACTCTGTCTCCCCACTCCACAGAGACTTAAACTAAATTTACTATCTGCCTCAGAGCTACTGCTCTCCTCCTCTGAGAGCAGACAAGAAGGCAAAGACAGAGAGAAATGGGGATGAGAGACAGAACCACCCTAATCCTTAACAAGGGAAGTTGAGATCCACTTTTTACCGTGAGTGCTTACTTTTGTTTATGTGTGTGCATGTTGGTGTGTCTGTTCCTCTGCCCTGTCTGGTACCCCAGCAGTGCTGCGGCAGATTTAGTGAGACTGTCAGACCCAGACTGCATGGCTGGGACCTGGATGAAGCAGCGCAGGAAGAGGACTCACCTCTAGTTAGTCTCAGCGGGACAGACTTGAGCAGTTAGGAGACAGAGAACAACTGCTGCTGCTTTCCAGTCAGAGTTGGGGGGTGTGTGAACACACACACACACACACACACACACACACACACACATTATTTCCACAAGATAAAAGAACTCATACACACATACATATATATACACTCACCTAAAGGATTATTAGGAACACCTGTTCAATTTCTCATTAATGCAATTATCTAATCAACCAATCACATGGCAGTTGCTTCAATGCATTTAGGGGTGTGGTCCTGGTCCAGACCATCTCCTGGACTCCAAACTGAATGTCAGAATGGGAAAGAAAGGTTATTTAAGCAATTTGGAGCGTGGCATGGTTGTTGGTGGTAGACGGTATTTCACCATCTGCTCAGTTACTGGGATTTTCACACACAACCATTTCTAGGGTTTACAAAGAATGGTGTGAAAAGGGAAAAACATCCAGTATGCGGCAGTCCTGTGGGCGAAAATGCCTTGTTGATGCTAGAGGTCAGAGGAGAATGGGCCGACTGATTCAAGCTGATAGAAGAGCAACTTTGACTGAAATAACCACTCGTTACAACTGAGGTAGCAGCAAAGCATTTGTGAAGCCACAACACGCACAACCTTGAGGGGCTTCAACAGCAGAAGACCCCCCGGGTACCACTCATCTCCACTACAAATAGGAAAAAGAGGCTACAATTTGCAGCAGCTCACCAAAATTGGACAGTTGAAGAATGTTGCCTGGTCTGATGAGTCTGATTTCTGTTGAGACCTTCAGATGGTAGAGTCAGAATTTGACGTAAACAGAATGAGAACATGGATCCATCATGCCTTGTTACCACGGTGCAGGCTGGTGGTGGTGGTGTAATGGTGTGGGGGGATGTTTTCTTGGCACTCTTTAGGCCCCTTATTGCCAACTGGGCCTGGTGTAAATGCCACGGCCTACCTGAGCATTGTTTCTGACCATGTCCATCCCTTTATGGCCACCATGTACCCATCCTCTGATGGCTACTTCCAGCAGGATAATGCACCATGTCCCAAAGATCACATCATTTCTAATTGGTTTCTTGAACATGACAATGAGTTCACTGTACTGAAATAGCCCCCCCAGTCACCAGATCTCCACCCAATAGAGCATCTTTGGGATGTGGTGGAACGGGAGCTTGGTGGCCTGGATGTGCATCCCACAAATCTCCATCAACTGCAAGATGCTATCCTATCAATATGGGCCAACATTTCTAAAGAATGCTTTCAGCACCTCGTTGAATCAATGCCACATAGAATTAAGGCAGTTCTGAAGGTGAAAGGGGGTCAAACACAGTATTAGTATGGTGTTCCTAATAATCCTATAGGTGAGTGTATATATATATATATATATATATATATATATATATATATATATCCAACTGATAATCATGGAAAAAGTTGCTTCATGTTGTACAAATTCAGCAAGGACATCTGTATTCTACCATCTTTTGGGGGAATTGCAAACGTCTCTCTCTCTCTCTCTCTCTCTCTCTCTCTCTCTCGTTTTTTTATCTGATGCTCAGCTCTGTGACATCAATGCAATATTAAAACTGTACATGGCAGCCACAGACTGAGGCTGACGTCAAGCTACCACTCACCTTAGACTGGCTGTATGTAAAATGTCTTATTTTACATATTCCACTATATGAAAGAGGATGTGACCTGTGGCCATGCAGGATTGGAGTTGTTTAAAGGGTCGTTTGTGTACCTTAGTGTTATGAGTAATATAATAAGTAATGTAGCTAAATAATTTAGATGTTGTGTAGTTACATTTTCAATTTGAAATGTTTAACCCTTGTGTTGTCTTCCCGTCAAATTGAAAATCTTTTGTTGATATTTTTAACGATGTTTTTCACTTTTTTTGTTACCTTTTTGTCCGACATTTTTTCAATGTTTGTCACTTTTTTGACATTTTCAACACAACGTAACACTAACTTATTTACTTCAGTTTTACAGTTATTTTTGGACTTTATGGTCAATAAACCTCATTTATAGGAAATTATACATAATGTTTGAGTCAGAAAAGCAGAAATTAGGAATTATTTCGACTAAAATTAACTGAATGTATAAGGATGGATAATTACAGACTGGAATATGTCAACTTTTACTCAATACTATTTCAAAACCACTTCAGTTTGTTTTTCAAATGCTATAAAATTGAATAAGACACTCCAAAATTAATGAAAGTAGAGATTTGTACTTGCCAAAGAGCGTTGGGTGGAATCCATCATGTTATTTTGGGGAATTAAAAAGAACATTGATATAGGACAACATGGGGGTTAATATAATAAGACAATAAGTACGTTATTGATTACATGTTCCAAGTAACTTGCCCAACACTGCATGCAGATACTCCGACTCCGACTCCCACACACACACACACACACACACACACACACACACACACACACACACACACACACACACACGCACACACACAAGCACACACAAGCACAGCAGCACAGTATCTTTTAACAGCAGGGCAAACTAGACCACCGGGACACACACAAAGAAATCAAAACACAGGGCGGCTAGCCTCCAGAAACCCTGCCTGCCGAGAGCAGTGAGACAAAAACATAAAAATAACCCAGAGCCATTTCCCTGGAACCACCACTGTTATTATCCCAGCGTCTTCACAGAAATAGACGTCCATTACTGCGGGGGAGGACCATGCAGGAGGGATGGAGGAGCTCCTTTCCCCAAGCCTAAAAGGCCCACTACGGTAAATCAGTCGACTGCAGAGGCCACACACACACACAAACACACACCAACATGCACAGAAATAGACTGCCGGCAAATGCTTCCATGCATGCGTGCACACACAGTTCCTTTCTCACCTTTTACAGTAAAAGAGCGTTGGCTATATCCCAGAGGGAAATAATCAGCTTCCCGGAGATCATTCTTTTTACAGATAGATGGGTTAGATATACATTTCTCACTCTAAGATAGAGGCACGTGCTTAGTTTTGTCTGTGGCATGATATAAATTTATTGACTTACTTAGCCAATTATCGGGCAAATGGATAAGAGAGCATTACCTTTCCTGCCTTGTGTTTTTTTTTTACCCTTTCATTTGGCCATCCTTCTCCTCATATCATTATCTCAACCCCCCTCACCTACCAGCCCCATCGGTCTTCTCTGCCTGGAAACTGCATCACCCCTTCCTGTCTCTTTCCCTTACTCTGTAATCCCACTGTCTGACCCTAAACCTCTCAACCGTCTTCTTCCATCTTTCCCTCCATTCCACGCGACCCTTGACGACCCCCCCTATCGTTCCCTAATCCTCATCTCATTTCCCTAAATCTCTTCCCATCCCTTCACGTCTGTGTCCTGCGTCTGGATCCGGGTGACATTTCAATAGTCACGCCTGTCACGTCACACAGAGGGGCCGCATTGCCCTCCACGCACAACCCAGAGAACAGAGGTGTCATTAATGTGCGAGTGTAATTCTCATTAAAGTACCGCATTTTCTTTGAAAATACAGCTTTGTATGATGTGTGTGTGTGTGTGTTGCATTAAGTATGCAAGGGCAGAAAAAGAAGAGGAGATGGAAGAAAGCAGGAATGAAAGAGCATCTAATTACATGACAGGCTTAGCCTCTGGATCTCTGTGATTGAATAGGGCACCTTTTCCTGATATTACTCCACAAAGCTTTCATAATATCCTCCCTCTGTCTCTCATGTCCGTCATACTCCCTCCACAGCTTGTGAATCCTTTGCAGCAGTGTGTGTGTGTGTGTGTGTGTGTGTGTTTGTGTGAGGTCTTGTTTAACTATATTCGTAGGGTCCATAACCCAGGAGTCCAGTATACTTGTGTGGGTCCTGACAGCTTTGTGGGGCCAAAATGCTGGAACCCACAACTTGAAAGGGCTGTTTGAGGGTTAAGACTTTGTTTTAGGATCAGGGTTAGAATTAGGTTATGGTTAAGGTTAGGGTAAGGGTTAAGGTTAGGCATTTAGTTGTGATGGTTAAGGTTAGGGTAAGGGGCTAAGGAATGCATTATGTCAATGACGGGTCCCCACAAATATAGTGCCATGCACTTTATGTGTGTGTGTGTTTGGCCCCACCAGGACTGCCAACTCTGGGACATGCTTCTTGCTCTGGTCCCCAGCCTTTCCTGGGCTGTCTGCCTGGGTTATGTTAGCCTGCGTTTTATTGACCCGGCGAATGAAATGAGACTTGGGTTTTGTTTTGTGTGCGAGGCGTCGGGGGGATAACTAGATGTTACCCATCTGATGCTGTTGCTGTGCTGTGGATCTTACTTTTTCAGCCACTGGATAACAAGGTTGACTCTCTGCTGGAGGAAATCTGAGCTTTCTGCTCCATCTGACTACAGCAGACTCTGTGGGCGTTCAGCTACACTCTGCTGCCTCTCTCTAGAGAGATGCTTCAACGGGTCTGCGGATGGTCTGGTGGGTGTGCGTGCCGAAAAAGGACTCCACATACATATGCATCTGGCCCCCGAGGAGGTCTAGATTGCAATTATAACAGAATTATAGCCTGAAGGAAACAGGTACTTTGAAATGTTAAATATTTTCTTACATAAGTACATTTTATATTCCAGAAGCAAACTTTTATTCCTTGACAGATGGAATATTTCCTCAGAAAATGGACTTTTGACAGTTTGATCTGGTTCCTACCTGTCCCCTGGTGCCAAGCATCCAAACATCTGGTGCATTGGGAAATTGGGACGCCAAGTGTTGTATCTAAACTCTGGCACCTAACTGGGTCAATTCAGAGCACTTGCAGGAATAATTCATATATTGAGGGCATTAACTTCTTTTGGAATTCAATAATAATCCAGCTGCGCTACAAATAGTACGAGAAAATCCAAAGTCTTTGACAAGATTTTATCACAGCTTCATCTTACAATCTCCATATCGGAACAATCACATCGCATCACTTTTGGACATATTTTGCTGTTTTTCTATGAAACTGGGGCACATTCATTTATAAGCAGACTGGCAGCTTGGATTTAAACCTAACAGGACAACATGCTGAAAAATACAACATTGTGAAAAATATAAAGGTGACTCATCTGTCTCATGAGCGCAGGTCATTTCTGCGGGAACTTCTCGTCACTCATGGCTTGTCGGCCTCCGGTGTTATTTTTTTTTTGGGTTCCTCTTTCCGCAGCAAGACATTTCCCAAACAGGTGTTAATAAAACATTTTGTATCTGCCACAGAACGAGGGGCCACTAAGCCTGCAAAACAGCTAACCTTGTTTTTGTGACAGGCGAGCAAAGCTTTGCAGAATATGACAGGGAAGATTGCACGAAGAGCCTCAGAGGAAAGCTCTTTATATTTACTCCTCTGTACAGTTTTTTGCTGTTTGCAGATTTCCCTGTCTGAATTTATTGGCCTCTGCCACCTCTCTAGGCTCTTCTCTCTTTTGCCTCCATCACATTTTCTCATTTCTTCTCTCCGTCTTCTGCGAGCCCTCTGGTGTGCTGTCAAAGTCACCCTCGCTGGTCTGAGATGAACATTGTATCCCCGATGTCTATGCACCGACAACAACAAAACAAACAAACTGCTTTTGCCCCGCACAGATACATCTATTTACCCTGATCTTGATTTGGCGGTAATCGTCTGGACTGATGGACAATCAAAAGCCCATCACACGCTCGGAGCAAAAAATAAATTAAAGTCCGCTCGCCCGTGCATTCCTTTTCAAAACCAATACCATTCCGGTGAATATGTCATGCATCTACTGCCAAACAACAGCCCAGATTGAAAAAATAAAAAAAAAACACACCCATTTGGCATCACAATAGATTTTTCCTTTAAGAGGAGAAAAGGCAAAACATATTCAAAAACAGATTGTTATCACTGCAAGGGCAACACAGACTGATGGATTTCTAGGACTTTCTCTCCACTTTCCGTAGACCACTAAAGGAAATTGAGCTTACGTGTAAGTAGGCAATTTTCTTGGGCGTGTGGTTGGGGTGTATGTGTGGCATAGAGGGCATCATTTTATTAGCTCTGGCATCAGCCGCAATATGGAATAAATAACATCTAGCGACATTGCGTCAATGATTACGGACTTAATGTTTTTGTCATTCCATTCTGTTGTCACTAAGGACTAAATTCCAGTTTGAGTTATTAAAAAAAAACACATTTTCAGTAGTAATTCAACGTGATTGTACATGTAATAATGGCATCATATCCAGTTTAACCAGTATTTAATGCTGTTGGACAATAATTAACACTGTCCTGCACTAGGCTACCTCTCTAAAACATTTAATACAGTTGGTATTATTTAACTGGAAATGTAATTTTGGTTTTGATGAACGGTCTGTTACATGTATTTTATGGTTATCTACCACCACTCTGGTGGAACTCAAGCAAGAGTTTGTAGTGGTTCCACATCAGGTGCTCTTAAAGGGAAAGTTCACTGCACAAAGTCCAAAATACATAATTTCCCTCTTTACTGTAGTGGGATTTATCAATCTAGATTATTTTGCTGTGAGTTGCCCAGTGTTATAGAGATATTGTCCGTAGAGATGTCTGTCTTCTCTCCAACATAATGGAATTTTATGCCAGACCTTGCATTGCCAGACCTTCCTCCACAGCGCTGCTGGAGAGGGTCTGGCCTGTCCACACAGCATTCAGTATTGGGCAGCGCTAAGCTCCAGACGGAGCATCTGTGCCGCTGCAAAATAGTCTCTGGAAGGAACTTGTTTTGGTGGAACATGTGTACGTTTTAGTCGTGCAACAGAAAATGATTGGACAGATAGTCTGGCTAGCTGTCTGGATTTACCCTGCAGAGATCTGAAGACCAGGTAACCATAGTCCTCAGATTGGACAGATAGTCTAGCTAGCTGTCTGGATTTACCCTGCAGAGATCTGAGGACCAGGTAACCATAGTCCTCAGATTGGACAGATAGTCTAGCTAGCTGTCTGGATTTACCCTGCAGAGATCTGAGGACCAGGTAACCATAGTCCTCAGATTGGACAGATAGTCTAGCTAGCTGTCTGGATTTACCCTGCAGAGATCTGAGGACCAGGTAACCATAGTCCTCAGATTGGACAGATAGTCTAGCTAGCTGTCTGGATTTACCCTGCAGAGATCTGAGGACCAGGTAACCATAGTCCTCAGATTGGACAGATAGTCTAGCTAGCTGTCTGGATTTACCCTGCAGAGATCTGAGGAGTTAACCCTCAGAAATCCACCAGAGATTAGAGCGGCAACACAAAGAAACGAGAAGGTAACGGACATCCGATCTAATGTTAACCCTTGTGTTGTCTCCCGTCAAAATTGAAAAAATCAACACTTTTTCTCCTGTTTTTGTCCCTTTTTTCAACACTTTTGACGCTTTTTTCAATGTCACTTTTTTGATGTTTTCAACAATACGTAACACTTACTTATTAACTTTAGTTTTACAGTTATTTTTCAAATTAATGGTCAATAAACCTCATTTATAGGAAATTATACCTAACGTTTGAGTTAGAAAAGCAGAAATTAGGAATTATTTAGACTAAAATTAAAAGAAAGTATGTCAACTTTTACTCAATACTATTTCAAAACCACTTAATTGTTTTTTCAAATGCTATAAAACTGAATAAGACGCCCCAAAATTAATGAAAGTAGAGCTTTGTACTTGGCAAATGAGCGTTGTGTGGAATTACAATTGGGTGGTTAAAAAGAACATTGATATAGGAAAACAAGTCAATTTGACATAAAGACAACATGATGGTTAAAGACATCCAGTGGAATTTCCGGCGGCACCTGCACAATCCTGGAAAAGAAACGCCATTGATATGGAATTTAACAGGGGTTACTCAAGATAAACCATAGACCTGGTTATGAGCAGTTTCATGTAGGAACTATTTGCCTTCTACTGAAAAACAGCCGGCCAACAGAAGGAAGCGTACTCAAGGACTGGGCTTTAACTAATCTCCACAAGCTACCAATGCCTCTCGTCCGCTTTTAATGCTCACTAATAAGTACATCTTGTTTCCTCGTAGACAGGAGAATGAAAGAGGAACCGTATTCTCAATTTCACCTCTCTCTTACGACAAACAAAGTCTATCCTCTTCTAGAGTGGCATTAAACCTGATGGTCCCTAGGGCTTATGGGTAATGTTCCTGAGCTCTTACCTGAACTGTGCACATAGGGATCATAGTCTTTTGTTTAACTTACCATAAGTTTTATAATATCTATTAACAGACTATTGTGAGAGACATTTTGCTCCTAATCTCCCGTATATCACAGAGTAACCTGTTCTGGATAACAAATGACAAATCAATCTAAATAGAAGAAGGGTTTCAACTCATTAGCCGGGGGATGAACATGGGCAAAGTTCCAATTAGATATCTTCACAAGTCTATGTCAAAGCCGAAACATTTGACATTTATGTGTGATGTTTGTCAACCCGTCGGGCAAGCCGTAACTCCCGTGAAAGTGCCCCGGAACGGCAGTCAAACCCGTAAATTATTAACGTTGTACTCCCAGTTACAGTTTTGACATCACACATGCATAAACAACAATGGCGACCCCTGTTGAGTCTGTACAGATGCCTATTATTAACAGTGAGAAATGGAAATAGACATAAATAGGCAATGTTAATTAATATCAAATCAATCAAATGTTAATTGATTCTGCACATTGTAATCAAAACAATACACATATGAATGTGTACTACTACAGGTTATGTTTATTAAATGAAGCCCAAAACATCTCAGATCCTCTTGGTGAGCAAATAAAATGATTGTAATGCTAGGTAACAGGACATTACAGATAGAGTAGGTCTAGACTGCACTCTATAATTTACAAAGCCCCAACAATTTTACTAATTCAGCCTATCAAGCTGTAAAAATCCCTACAAATGGTTCCAAGCTGTGGGGCAAAGAACATATAAAGGCCTAATTTCCTATTTCAGGAAAAGTTGACACTATGAAAGGGTTAAGAGAGAATTGATCAAGGCCATTTGTCAGCTTGATGTACACGCCTGGTCTATGACATGGTTTTTTGACGTTTAAAATGCCAACGGATGTGGAACATCTCGTGTCAGTTGTCATTTCAACCAGACAGAAAGGTCAGGATGCAAACTGGTATCAAGCTTCCCTTGATCCAAACCACAGATCAGAGAAGTGGCAACTTGCACTTTAAAACCACTGCTCAAACGTTTTCTCTACATTTTCATTGATTTGGACAGGCATGGTAGAACACACACTGAAGACTGTAGAGTGAAGGCTATCAAGTGATTCACAGGGTGTATGTGCGTAAAATTGCATGTTCGCATGTCTAAAATGAGAGATTTTATTTATATATATATATATATATATATATATATATATATAGGACTATATATGTATAGGACTCTACAGTCGTGGCTCTGAAAGATCGACTGGATCAGATACGGTCAAATGTGGAACGAATGAGAGAAATGTCAAATCTGTAGCCAGAATAGCAATGAGACTCTGTGGGCTAGTTTATCCCAGATGAACCTAACACCATCAAAGATCATGTAGGATAACGTACTGTGTCGGGAAACCTTTTTCTAACTTAACCCCTTGGCTACTTTACATCCCTTCAGCTACTTTACATCCCTTCGGCTCAAAGCAGAAAGCGCTACATCTCGTTTAATGGAGTGTTCATTTACTGGTTGGATGATACAGCTGAGGGTTTCCTCCCCTCCTGTGCCACCCACGTGTTCTTTCATACAAAAAAAAGACATGTTGGCATATCCTTAAGTTGAAAAAGCAAATTTAGGCAAACAGGGATAGGCTTGCGCAGTGTGCATTAGTTAACTGCTCATTCACAAGAGTACTTAAGCCCTCAAGTGGTAAATAGGTAGAGACTAGGTGAGACTCTTCAGCTCAGAGGAGGGGTTGAAGTGTGCGGCGAGCAATCACCGATGAGATACATCACTCCTGCAGACGGCTCGGCGCAGATCAAAGCGGGGAGGCTTCTGGGAGGTTTCAAAGAGCATCCATCATCTCATTACATCCACAGCTTTCATGTGAAATGTTGATGAAAGAGACTGTCTTATCCCTCTCTCGCCATCATTCACTGGTTACACGACAATAACATCAATTTAGCCTGTGAACTACATTTTAGTCCAAAAAAAAACACACTCGCCGTCACAAGTGGCAATTCCCCTGGCCAATCACTGGCTTCGACAACACTCCGGTGTATCTACTGACTCAAACATTTGACAGCCTCCCATAATAATCCTGTTCAAGTGATGAAGATATTCCTTGAAATTACCTTGATAGAAAGTCATATGCAATTATAGAAGGTATTTGTTGTTAAGAAATCACAACACACTCCTCAGATCATAGTCTGTAATAAGTGGAATGACAAAATAAGCACATGCAATCAATACAAATGCGGTACAGATCTGAACGTACTCTTTCATTAAAAATAAAAAAAATCAATGACAGTAAATAATACATATCAAAACATTTTGGATCCATCCTTTTTTAAACCGAGAAACCGATGTGTCATGTCACGATGTCAGACGAATCATTGAACTCGAATCCATAGCAACTCATACGTGTACATTTTTGCCGGGTCATTTATACGCAAAAATGAATATTTTATTACTTTCATCACTCATAATAATTAGTGTTGGAGATTAATTAATTAATTTTCATCTGAAATAACCTTTTGCTTTTAGAGTTTTAATAAATCCACCCATGTCCACTTTCTAGCTCTCGTATAGTAATGTCACGGTTGCATTGCCATTGCAAGCCTAAATCTAAAATCTGAAGAAAGCATGAAAGCATAGTACAACTTGCAACTTGTATAACATGAACATTGCCTCTTCAAGATGTCTTGACTCTAATCTGAATGTGTACAGACACTATATTTGCCTTTAAACTTGACATATACTGTAAAACTAAGAAAATTCTATTCTTGCGTATAACTAGCCGAGAAGGCTATTGCAGCACAGTGTTAATGGAGAGAAAATGTTTTCAAAGGCAAAGACAAAGCCAGACGGCAAAAAAACTAATAATAGCCCCTACATCTAGACTATATATCTCAGCATGCCATTCTCAGAGGAATCCTTCCTATCATAGTTGGCTGCAGATAACTGAGACCATCTCCAAGAAGTGTGCTGGGCTGGCAGCTCAAAGATAAAGTCACAACAAAAAACGTTCAACGTTGTGTTTGTCTTGCTCAACCAGAAATACAAGTTACAGTTAAGCTGCTTTATTATTACAATAATCAGATCATTCACCAAATTGTCAAGTCCTGATCCAGTCTAAAATATTACTATGCTCAAGCAGACATACAGCCAAATGGAAGCCAAAATATTTTCTCAGTATTCCCAACTATGGAAAACTGGTGTAACAGTATCATCAAGAAATAGCCTTGCTCATTACCTGGCAAGCTCACCGGGACAACAAGATTCAAGGAAGTCTCGGCGCCAGACCAAGAAATAGTCCCGCCCATGATTGATGCTATAATGGATGGCATGACCCGCCTCTGATTTGTTGATCGGTTGGTTAGATTGAGGCATGAGGAGAGACAGTGGGTAAATAGATTTTTGAAATGTTGTGTAATGTGTGTAATGTCTCTGTGTGTGTGGTGTGTAATGTCACATGCCAGATGGTAGGACCCCAGGAAGAATAGCTTTTAGCTTATGCTCAAGCTAATGGAGGTCCAAATAAAACAAACAAAGCAATAAAATCACAATAGGTCAGGCCAAAAACACAAATTGTCCTTTTTAAATGTTGGTTTCTGTATGAATTAAACCAATAGGATAGCAAATGGTAATTAGTGAGCTTTAGAGATGCTGGTAGCAGGGGCGTAGCACAAAATCTGGGCCCTGTAGAAAGGCATTTTCTATGGGCTTGTGCTCATAGGTTTGCATACCCTGGCATAAATTTTGAAATTTTGGCATAAATCTTTAAACTATGACTCATCATGCAAAATTACTGTCTTTGATTCAAGCATAGTGATAATATGAAGACATATCTTTTTACATAGTTGTTTGGCTGCTTTTTAAACACTATTTCTAAATGGCCTGATCAAAAGTTCACATACCCTTGAATGTTTGGTCTTGTTACGGGCAAACAAAGTGACACACACAGGTGAAAATGGCAATTAAAGGTTATTTCCCACACCTGTGGCTTTGTAAATTGCAATTAGTGTCTGTGTATAAATAGTCCATGAGTTTGTGAGCTCTCACGTGGATGCACTAAGCAGGCTAGATAGGGAGCCATGGGGAGCAGAAAAGAACTGTCAAAAGACCTGCGTAACAAGGTATTGGAACTTTATAAAGATGGAAAAGGATATAGAAAGGGGACGTCAGGGGAAAATACAGGCTGCTCTGGAAAAAGATGGTGTGGTTGTTGCAAGGAGCACAATATGACGGTACTTGAACAATAATGAGCTGCATGGTCGAGTTGCCAGAAAGAAACCTTTACTGCATCAATGCCACAAAAAGCCGGTTACAATATGCGTGAAAACACCTTGACACACCGCACAGCTTCTGGCACTCTGTAATTTGGAGAGACGAGACCAAAATAGAGCTTTATGGTCACAACCATAAGCAATATGTTTGTAGAGGGGTCAACAAGGCCTACAGTGAACAGAATACCATCCCCACGCTGAAGCATGGTGGTGGCTCACTGATGTTTTGGGGGTGTGTGAGCTCTAAAGGCACAGGGAATCTTGTGAAGATTGACGGCAAGAGGAATGCAGCATGTTATCAGACAATTTCCATTCTTCTGCACGGCAGCTGCGCATGGGACGCTCTTGGACTTTCCAGCACGACGATGAGGCCAAGTTGACCCTTCAGTGGTTACAGCAGTAAAAGGTGAAGGTTCTGGAGCGGCCATCACAGTCTCCTGACCTTAATGTCATCGAGCAACTCTGAGGAGATCTCAAATGTGCGATTCATGCAAGACAACCAAAGACTTTGCATGACCTGGAGGCATTTTGCCAAGATGAATGGGCAGCTATACCACCTGCAAGGCTATTACAAAAGACTGCACGAGCCTCTGATGCTAAAGGTGGCAATTCACAGTGTTAAGAACTAAGGGTATGTAGACTTTTGAACAGTGGTCGGTTCATTTTTTTTCTTTGTTGCCATGTTTTGTTGTTATGATTGTGCCATCCTGTTATGACCTACAGTTCAATGTGATCCCATAACAGATACTTGTGTTTTGCCTGCTCACTCATGTTTTCTTTACACATGTATGTATGTATGTATGTATGTATGTATACCAATTTTTCAAGCATATGCAAACTTTTGAGCACAACTGTATTCATTCAAGCATCTTGATGCTACCGCTAACATTGGCATTGATCTGGTGGGGCCCCCACCAGATCAATGCCACTGTTAGCGGTAGCATCATATTTACTGTGCAGACATGAGAGTGGACTTACCATATAACTCTCTTTAAGAAAGCTTATAATTTCCCAAAATGTTCAACAATTTCTTTAAAAAAAAAAACTTGTCTGTTAGGTTAAAGCACTAAAATAAGACAATTTTGTTGTTAAAAAGCGGATTACAGATTTACTGTATGTGTCATGTCTCATTCATAGTACTGTAGGCCCTACATATTTTCATGGTATTTGACACATATCACAGTGCCATTGTTATGGCTTAATCATGGTTCCTTTAAAACGTGTTTTCTGTTCATGAAATTATATTCCTTTGTGATATTAAGTGATGTGTTCCCAACTTTCAATTCCTTTCATTTTTTCTTTTTGTAGCCACATAAGCTACTCTGTGAACATTAATCCATTTGTCTCTGTTCCACTTGGGTTTTTTCACCTAGCAGCTAACTACTAACCTTTTTCCCAAGGCTGAATAGCAAACACAGGCAGTTTCTGGCGAGGTGTCAGCCCAAGAGGGGTGGGATCAATTGGGGCCAGACAACCCAGGCCACCTCTCTGGGGCCCCCCAGGCTAATTTGGCCCTACCACTAAAGACACCCAACAGCCCCTGCCCATCACCCTTGACCTCTCCCTGACACTGTTACTGTGGTGACAGTTAGCAGCAATTTATTTCACCTTACCTACCTCGACTGCCTTTTCTTCTCTTTTATTTTTCTTGGTTCAGTGTGTTGCCAGTTGGACCTCAGGGCGCCATTCTGAATATAGTTGAAGAGTGATAGCAGAAGTAGGCTGTATATGGCAGTATTATCATGAAATGAAAGAATATTTCTAGGACATAGATCTCAAGTGCTGAACATGCAAACACAAGTTGAGTGAAACATATCTAATGTGCAGTTGTTTTTATATATTGATTGAATTTCTGACATCAGGGTTCACATTGTAGCTCAGTTGTAAAAATTCCATTACTTCTACATGACCTCTCACTACTAGGTGTGAACATGATTTTAAAATTCCTTCATGGTTTGTGTGGACTCTCCGGTCTACACTGGTGCAATATAGTATAGGGAGGGATATATAATGCTATATTTCCTGACTTCTTCCGAAAAATTAGAATTTAAGTTTAAAATTTGTATTACTGGATAGACAAAACCATTCATGCCCACTTTTCTATTCTGTCTCTTGTAATGTATAAAATTGCATGCAGATTGAACATGAGACCAAGTCTCATGGCAGTTTGGGAAATGGTCACGTTATTTAATCTATCGATTCATGTACACGGACACATTCATATTGTTTTCTTCATGGTGGTGAGCACACATTTTAAACTAATGTATTTCAATGGGACGCATCTTTTGTGATCACAGCACGACTACGGTGACGAGTAGCATGAAAAATCCACATAGGAAGGTTAGTTGGGGTGGTGGATTGCTCAAACGACACCCCGGACAAGACTTTCACCCCGGAGACCGTGGATCGTGTCCCTCGTGTGACAATTAATTTCCTTGTTCTTTTCTAAACACAACCATCCTGTTGTTGTCGCACGTCCCCCTGAGACCGCCGCTGTCTCCCTCATGTGGTGTTTAATTTCCCCATTGTTGCATCCCCCAGAGTCTTTGGATCGTGTCCCGGCGCGTGAGGTGTCCTTTCCCCATTCTTCTTTTCCTAAACCCAAACGTTCCGTTGTCGTCACGCGTCTGCCAGAGAACCACCGCGGATCATGTCCCGGCGCACGAAAAAACGACATGAACGCGTCCGTGTACACAAATCAATAGATGAAAAAAAACATGACCATTTCACGAACTGCCGTGAGACTGTGTTGGAGGGAAAGCTGTGGAGCTAGCTAGCAATGCGTCTATTGAACTGTACAGAGCTGTAGCTAGTAAGCAGCATATTGAACCACCTGATCAGACGCTAGTTGTAGCAACAGTCCTATTGTAGTTGTACAGAGCTGTAGCTAGTTAGCAACACTCCTATGGTACCAGAGCTATAGCTAGTCAACAACATAACCAAGCTAATGTAGCTGTACAGAGGCTAGTTGCAGCAACTGTCCCATTTTGCCAACTGTACCAAGTTTAGTTGAAGTAAGTCATTTTTTACCTACTGTACAGAGGCTAATAGTTAGCTGTTGCTAGCTACTAATACACATTGTATCCATTTTACAACAACACGTCTTCCATGGACAAATCTTTGCCACAGGTTGCACCATCTACATCAAATGTAGATCTATTTACATTCATTTACTTCTTTCTATTGACTTTGTAGGCTATGCACTTAAGCTTCATCTAAAATTAGAGGATAGATTCATTTAGCTTAGCCTGCTGCCTGGCCTCATGTAAATACAAAGTAAACCTGCAAAACATCACATTCTGTGTGTTACCTACATTATGTCTGTTTGGTATTTGAACACAAGGCCATTTTCCTCGCAATTTTTAGCCAGCCATATTTACACCTCTTTCTCATACCCATTTTATCTATCTGCATGACCTCCAGCCAGGCCTCACCTTGTGAAGGAAATTACAGAAAAGCACAGTTGAGTGTGGATGAAAAGAGAGCATATATTTGAACGCGGCATGTTATTTATGTGACAAGCACTAATTCAAACTGAAATTCCCACAAATATGCACACACACACAGACACTGTCTCACACACACACACAGACACTGTCTCACGCACACACACACAAACACACTGACAGCAAGACTCCTGGGAACGATGGATCTTGATTAAGCGTGGGGAAGGAGGGAGTGGGGAAGGTGGAAGACGACGTCAGAGTCGTTTAGCGTGAAGTTATGACACTTTTATGAGGCCTGCTTTAAAAATTGGCAAACACAGTACAGAAACACACACACACACACACACACACACACACACACACGCATGCATGCATGCACACACATGCAAGCCTATGTATGGCTCAAAAACAAATTCCTTTACACAGCACATAACAGGCTACAAATCAAGCATAGGTACCGATAGGTGCTAAGCCATCTTTTCCTGTACAGTTGTCAGCTGGAACTGCTCTCTCGTCTTTTTCAGAGCCTCTTGATAGAATGACCTTGGATTGAGGACTTTTTTTTTCAAGCTTCATTTTGGCAACTGTCAGCATGTGTGTGTGTGTGTATGTAGGTGTCTGTGTGAGCGTAGACAAACCTAGCCTGTCGTGATTCGTGGGAAGAAAGCTTTGCTTTTTGTGCACATAGTCGGAAGCTTGCTCTTGTCCTGCAATGCATTCGGAGTCTGTCAATCAATAGCCTCCAATTACAAATATAATACACTCAATTGACTCGACGGGCGGGCGGCTAGATTGCAGTGTGGAAAGCTATTAAGGGGGTGCGCCATGGCGTGCAGAGAGGCGAGCCCCGAGAGTTGTGTGTGCGCATGAGGAGGGGCGAGGGGGGCAGACAGGGCTGAATGCAGGACGCTGTCAGGAACTAATAGCTTTGGGATGTAGTGCTGTGTGTATACAGCAATCTCACTCTGTCTTAAGGAGGATGCGAGTAGGGGAGGGGGAGGGGGGAGATGGTACTGATGAGACAGAGAGGGTTTCCGCACGTGGGATGGTTTGGGAGAAGATGAGGATTGGGAGGTACCATCTGCATGTACAGTATTTGTGGTTGACAGTGTATGCATTTGACAATGTAACAGCCGCGGCAGCCTGCCAAACCAGCTCCACTACCCACAGCAGACTGCTACATGATAAAGTGACTTCTCCAAGATTGAGAGCTACCTCTGCTGTGATACACCTCTGTCAGAAGAAGACAGGCATGAAAAAGAGGGACTGAGGCAAGATAGCGATAGACAGAGACCGGCGACGGGAGCTGTGGGTGGAGGATAAAAAGGACTCCGAAGATAACTGAAGCATTTGAGAGACAGGTGCAATATAGAAGAAGAAGAAGAGACCACAGGGTGGGAGGAAGCAATGCATGGTGGGGGGATAGGGGGGTGTTAGAAATGAAAGCAGAAGATCTGAGGAAATGACAGAATGAAAAGCAGAGATAGGGTATTGGACAGCTATTTATTTTCATAAATATGACTGCAATGTTCTGGCAATGGCTTGGAATTCTCTAAAAAGTTGAATCAAGCAGCAATAAAACTGGGAAACAACGAGACAGACGGTGACAGACAAAAAGAGAAATGAGGCTGAGATGATGAGCAATGAACAGAGAAAGCTTTAAAATCTCAGCATTCTGCTCATGCTAATTTGCTGTTGATATTTTCTGTAGGTATACGATGAAATGGAACCCCATGGTTAGACTCCGAGAAGTTTCTTCAGACTAACACATTCGTTGTGGTCCCATTGCTGTACCTACTGTAGTCAAATACAAGTCAAGTTCAAGCCCAGCGATCAAGGTGAGTCACACCTATTGTTTAAAGATGTAGTGCACATTTGGTATAGTACACAAATATGTTTCAATTTACAAAAAAAAAATGGTAATACTTAACATTTGTTTCTGAAGAAGCAAACTGGAAGAAATGCAATGCCAACTGAGTCATCGCCTTTGTCCCTGTGCAAACTGGGGGACTTAGCTGCTACAAAAACAACCAGAAAACATCTGTATTTTCTTGCCAGATCTTAAACCAGCATCTAGACCATGTTGGGAAATAAAATTTACAGAAGACAAAATTGCACACACCTGCAATAACTGACTTTTTCGGGCAATCGGGGAAGTTTGGAATACAGCATAACATTATCATTTTTTTGCACGTCCTGCATTTATAGTGCAACATTTGCATTCAGAATCTAAGTCCAGGATATTGAAAATCCCGGCTACAGCCTTGCTGGAATTCAGAAAATCAGAATCAGAAATACTTTATTGATCCCCGAAGGGAAATTCTGTGTTGCAGTTGCACAAATTGTATAAATATTAAGTATAAATATAAATAAAGAAATATAAGGAGCGTGGCTATGTAAGGTATTTACATAGTTAAATGAATGGTTACGATACGGTATTTACAAAATTAAGGAAACTGCTTGATGCCAACACCAAATATAAAACTCATAGAAATAGAATTAAAGCAGAACAGACATTGAACTGTTTGCCATGGTCATTTGACTAGTTCAATAGAAAATCACAATTGTTAGTTGTTATTGTGACAACACACGCCACAATGACAGTGTCACACTCACTAGTTTGAGAACTCTGTTTTGGCTATTATTATCTAAGGAATCGAATGGGATGACTTTCTTATAGAAATATGAAGCAATAATATCCAGCAATGGATTGCACAAAAGACGCCCTCGGGTCAAATTGAGCCGTTTTCCTATATCAATGTTCTTTATAATTACCCAAAATAACATGATTGATTCCACACAACACTCTTTGGCAAGAAAGAATCTCTACTTTCATTCATTTTGGGGCGTCCTATTCAATTTTATAGCATTTGAAAAAAAACAATTGAAGTGGTTTTGAAATTGAGTAAAAGTTGACATATTCCAGTCTGTGATCATCCATCATCATTTAAGTCTAAATAATTCCTAATTTCTGCTTTTCTAACTCAAACATAAAGTATAATGAGGTTTAGACCATAAATTCCAAAAAGTTAATTTAAAAAGTTAGTGTTATGTAGTGTTGAAAACATAAAAAAAAGTGACAAACATTGAGAAAAGTGTCAAAAGTGTAAAAAAAAAAGGGACGAAAACATAAGAAAAAGACCCCAAAAACCCAAACCAGTGTTTTAGTAGGCTAAACCTAACAAAAAACCCCAGTCTCCCTTTTTAAGTCCAGTGTGCAGGGTCCAGAATTGACTAACACCAAATACCCCATACCGAGTCTTAAAGGACAAATCTGAACCTTTGGGAAAACATTCTTGCAACCAGTAACATAGCTTAAGCACGGCGTTCGTCGTTCAACTGATCATGACTGTTTTCCCAAGATGGCGCCCGCCTTTATACGTCAACGGTACTGTCTTTCTAAACGGTCTGTACACTTACAGACTCCTCAATGCTTCGGTTTACATGTAGGGACCCTCATTATGCTACTGTGGAAGTGTGGTGCTATTTTGCGCCTTGTTAGCGATTTCATTTTACTTTACCCGTCATAAGCTAATTAGCTAATTGCAATAAAACTGGTCACATTCGATTAGCACGAAAACAGATCCCAGAGAACAATCAACTTGATACACGTGTAATTAACCCCTAGGTTCATTTTGCGCCGGATTTGTCCTTTAAAAAAACCAAATTCTCCGCCGGAAACCATCTAAACCAGCTGATCTGGCAACACTGCCTGTGTATTGTACACCCAAGCATCCACCCTGACCTTCTCCCTACGATGTCAGACTTCCTGATTTGAACTCCAAAACATACTTGGCAAATCAAATTATTGATTTACAAATTTGTTTTGCAGCAGACAGAGCAAGAGTACTGTGATTTGTAGCCTGTAGAGTTTTTATTGTGTCACCGGGTTTTTATAAATGTAGTGGCTTGGATTCAACCGGAACAATCACAAGTCAGTTAAACTTTCCCTTGAACCTTACCAAACTTAAAAAAACCAGGCCTGGTGAAACTCCGAGCCTGCTACAGTTTTCAGGTCAGCAACACTAACCTTAAGGTCATTCTCCATTTCTAAGTTGTCTCTTCCTCCTCCTCAGCAAGAACAAGGCGAGCAACTTCTTTTCTCCCCGCCAGTAATGTAATCAGTGGGCTAACACAAAATAGATGGCAACAGAGAGAAGAAGTGTTCCAGAAAAAAAATCGGTTGACTGTCTGCATGGGTGTGTGTGTGTGTTTGTGTGTGTGTGGATGTTCGAGGTCAATTGCATTTTGTAGAGCTGATGTCAGAACGGCAGGGTGGAGAGCGGACTGGAAACTCAGAGTGCACTCTGAGACATCCACGTGCGTTTTCATTCATTCCTCGCAAGACCGTGTCTTTTTTCACGGTCTGCTGCTGCATCGTCAGCACGATCAGACAACATCCCATCGCACCAGACAAAGCTTACCTATTTGCTGCTTTAAAGCAAATACTAACCCAAAGCACAAATCCTACACGTGTAATACACTGCTGATCTCAGACACTTCAGTGAATGTTTGTGAAGAACTCTCTGAAATAGCTAGAAACCAGAAACTCAAAGCTGCAGCCTGCGATGTCAAACACGAAGAAATTACCTGGAGTGAAGCATGACTTTGTGCAGAATACAATATTTACCCAAGCTTTTTCATGGATTTCAAATGACATCATGCAAATTGTATGTAAAAGTGTTGAGAGAAAATGTCAGCTTAATCACTGTGTGTGCTCAAAGTTACTACTCTCCTATTCACTGAAAGTGAAAGTGCTTTTAGATTTGTTTCTCAAAGCCTTTCAGTGTCTCGCCTTCGTTGTTCCTGCCTTTGAAGGCTTGTTTACGCCTATAAACCAGACCAAACTATCCAAAATCATAAGAGAAACATGTAGGAGTTGAGCTTCGGGAGTAGATTTTCCTTTTAATGTGTCACATTAGGTTCATCATGTCCTCTGTCAGACTCGATGACGCTGAATGCAAAAACATTCCAAACTTCACCAGAAATAAATGATTTTTGCAGCAGATATTTACCCCCTTGAAAAATCCGTAACATGGTTTATGATCAATAAAACATCAGGCAGCCATGAAAGCATCTTTGATCTGAGGCATTTCATCTGTGTTCTAAATAGGCTGCATGCTTCAATATTCATCTAAGAGGAGAATTGTGGATTTGTGTGTGAGTGAGTATGTATTTGTGCTCTCATGGACTTGTGGGGTCATGCTAGGTGTGTTAGGCTGTATGGGAAGAGTGAACCCACCGTGGTCCGTGGGAGTATCGACAGAAGACTGTGTGCAACCCATGTAAAATTCATGTACCGTACTGCGCCCGCTTTAACAAAAGAGCCTCGGAATGGTTTCTGGGGGAAGATTATGCGGGAGAATCGAGAGGATGGAAGCTGACAAAAACAAGACTGACGAGAGAATGATATGAAAGACGAAAGGTGAATCTGCGTTTTAGGAGAGAGGAAGAAAAGGGAAAGGGATCCCTGTGGACAGTCGAAGGGTTGAGTGGAGCCAAAGCAAAGCCCCCAACCCTTTTAGCAATACCATCATCTCCGAGAGAGCTAGAAAGACCATGTGCTACCCAACCTGGGCCACATTACAAGCTGAAATATCTGACTCTACAAAAGCACAAGGCAAGAAACCCTTCCTCTTGCTCTCGCTTGCCTGTCCTAAAAACTCACGAGATCAGTATCGTATCAAAATGTGGAGCATTGCTGTAGCAGGCTACTTGAGTCCAGACTCAATAGGTTTTTCTGTTGTCTCTGACTTGTTTTGGACTCATTGGTATTTGCTCTAGGACTTATCTCAGACTGGGTCATTGGACTCGCCAAATATTCTAGTTGGCAACCGGTTCCAGTGATTTCCTCCCTCAAAACTGAACCATTGAGGAAGTGTGCTTGATCAGAAAACAGGTATTGGTTTAATTCAAAATCCATCTGGAACGAGCATAAACATTGGTTACCTGGGATACGCCTGGCTGCGTCATATACCTCAATCATCACGCATCAATCCTTTTCCTTTTGGCCACAGAGACAATGTCGCTGTACTATGGATTCTTCAAGACAATGTCACTCTTATGTAGAAAACTTCAAGTAAAAATCTCTTGTGTTGTCACTGCCAGTGTATGCTTTTAGTAAATTATGCCCGAAAACCGATACAGCCTCGAAACGCTGGAATTATAACATATTTCTTATGTAGCTTTGTCAGACACTTTTTAATCAGTCAAGGGGCTGTGCTCAAGCTAAAATGGGGCTTTACATTGTTCTCAAAATTCAAATACAAGCTATAATTCTACCTTATATTTTCTTGCAAGTTCTGAAAATGATGGAAGTATTACATGTCATTTAGCTGACTCTTTTATCCAAAACAATTTACAATTGCTATATATGTCAGAGGTTGCACGCCTCTGGAGCAACTAGGAGTAAAGTGTCTTGCTCAGGGACACATTGGTTGATGTATCCCAGAGGAATCGAACCCAGGTCTCCCACAACAAAGGCATGTGTCATATCCACTGCTCCATCACCACCCTCAGAAAAGCAACAATCAGAAAAACACACTCTACGTGTCGTGCAAGTTCATTTTCCAGTCAATAATCTGGTATATAGTTTAAGTATAATTATATCCACTCTAACAATTTAGCAGCTCTTAGTTCTTGGGCCTATACAACAAACAGGTGGCGTATAAAGCAAATGCCATCATCTCTGAGTCTGAGTCTGCCTTGCTCACATAGTGTTATTTACATGCTCCCATCTGCTCTTCAGTCTTAGCACAGCAGAGAAAACAAAAAGGTCAAAGGACTTCTTTACCTCCGTTTCTCTGGGCCTTTGCACTGTTGTCAGCGTGGTTGTCAGTCATGATGTCAACAACTGCTGAACTGGAAAATTGTAATGGCGACTATGTAGATTACGTGAGTAATAACGCTTTTAACACTGGCTGTGAAACAATTTGCTCATCGATGCAAATACAGACAAAAAAAACAACCTGAGGCTGGATGACTGCAAAAAATGATTTTCACCTGTTTATCTGACATTCTTTCGCAATTAGGCCTACTGATTACCATCTTACAATGAGTACACTGGGAACATAGGACCCTGGAAACAAAAGAATAACACGGTTTTGTTAGTCTTTAGCCGCAACCGACGCTGAATTAAAAGACCATTGACCACTGTTGTGGCTTAGTAAATACAGTGCTATGCAGAGCAGTAGAGAGATATAGAGCAGTATGGTGGTGTTCCATCTCACCAGTGGCATGTAGCTGTCCACAGATCACATTGCATTTACTTATGCCTTAGAGATCATTAGGGCCCTAACTCCTGAAGTGATCTCCAGGACATGCTGGGTAGGAGGCAACAGCCAGTAAGAGGGAGCTTAAAAATGGGCTGTCTTTAACCAAATCGATGTGAGAAGGTAAAAGGAAGACAAGCCAGACAGAGTGATGTGCTTCTTAATGTCTACCAGGTGCCATGTTCTCATTATTACACCCATAACAGCTGGGAGATGCTGGAAAACAGCCTCATTATCATGATTACTATAGATTGTGATTTTGTACATTTGTGTGTGTGTGTGTGTGTGTAGTCACACATGTAAATGCATGAATTTATATTTCATATCTGCGCTTGTGGCATGGAAGCTATTTCAATTCAATTATTTTTTTTTATTGCAATTCACCTCACTCACTCACTCACTCACTCACTCACTCACTCACTCACTCACTCACTCACTCACTCACTCACTCACTCACTCACTCACTCACTCACATGATAATCCATCATTTTCAGACCTTGGCATTAAATACTGATAGGTTGAATATTTAAGCATGCATGTTACCATATGTATTTCATAATCTTATATAGTGTCTTACATAGAAGGGTTAGTCTGGAGGTAAAACTTTCCCAAGGGAACTTGTGCTTGGAATGTTTCTGGTGGTAAATAAATAAGGATTTTTTTTAATTTTTTTTTAAATATAATAGATTTTCCCCAACTTCCTCCACCTCTGTCCCACAGCTCCTTCTGTCCCCTCTTATTTTACTTGTATTTTGTGTGATTTGCTTGTCCCAGATGTACAGAAATGTGTGAAGTGTGTGTGGAATGTAGATGGGAGTGAAAAAGCACCGTGCCCTGTCACTCTGTGTGGTCTTGTCACACACTGGCTGTGTGGAGTGGCTCCGACATGTCCTCTGGCCCTGCCCATCAATTATAGATGGAACCAGGTGCCAGAGAGTGCACCCTCCAAACACAACACAATATCACACACACACACACACACACAGGTAGGGCTGTGATTGGCATGGTACAAATAAATATGCTTATACAAAATAAAACCATCTAGCTTAACCCTCATGTTGTCCTTGGGTCAAATTGACCCATTTTCCTATATCAATGTTCTTTATAATTACCCAAAATAACATGATTGATTCCAGACAACGCTCTTTGGCAAGTACAAATCTCTACTTTCATTAATTTGGGGGCGTCTTATTCAGTTTTATAGCATTTGAAAAAAAATTGAAGTGTTTTTGAAATAGTATTGAGTAAAAGTTGACATATTCCAGTCTGTGATTATCCATCATCATCCATTCCTTTAATTTTAGTCTAAATAATTCCAAGTTATGCTTTTCTGACTCAAACATTAGGTATAATTTCCTATAAATGAGGTTTATTGACCATAAATTCCAAAAATAACTGTAAAACTAAACTTAATAAGTTAGTATTACGTTGTGTTGCAAAACGTCAAATAAAGTGACATTTAACATTCAAAAAAGCGTCAAAAGGGTTGAAAAAAAGAACAAAAACGTAAGAAAAAGTTAAAAACATCGTTAAAAGCGTCAACAAAAGTGTTTTCAATTTCGACATGAAGACAACACGAGGGTTAAGGAGAAATTTAAGAAGTTTAGGATGATCAAACCAGTATGTCCGAGTCGTGAACTAAGGATTTTTTTTATGTGACACGTAATCCCACAAAAGGTACTATCCATAATAATATGATAGCTCTCGGAATGAAAGGAAACCTCACTAGTCTACAGACTGCTCCATGCTAATGATTGCAGCTTACGTTAGCGCTGATAATCACTTTAAAATCCATTCCTTGGTGCAACACGTGAGAGCTTGTAGAACAACAAATCTGAACTCGTATGTTCAAATTTGCACTAAAAAAAAATAATTCACACACATCTGAAGTCGAAGTCACAGAAAGAAAACACGAGAGCTTGTAAAAAAAAAAAGAAATCTGAACTTGGAAGTTGACATTTACACTCACACACCTGGATTCTGAATGTGAAGTCAGCGAAAAAAAAAAAATATTCAAATGTGTTGATTGATATTTGCATGAACACAATGACAGCTGCAGACCATCACAACCACAACTCAGTGATTCCAACCTCTCGAATCTGTCACGGCAATTTCACATATGTGTTCTCTCGCATCACAAAGTGGCGAATCTGCTCACCTCGACTTTTGCAACACTTTTGGTGTTACATTCGGTGCAAAACTAATTTGTACCTGTGGACGTAGACCGTGGAGCTCTGAGCCAACAGAACTGGGAAAAGCAGGGTTTCTATCACCAGATGAGGGACTACTCTGCCCGGCTTATTTATGTAGCATGGAAGCTTGGTGGAGTAGCATGCTAGCATTAGCCAACTAGCTAATATGGGAACACATAGGCCTATGTGAAGTTGCAGTGACAGATTCGAGAGGTTGGAACCACTGAGTTGTGGTTAATGTTGCATTACAAGTCTGCAGCTGTCATTGTGTTTATGCAAATATCAATCAACACATTTGTGAATCATTTTTTTCGGTGGCTTCACATTCAGAATACAGGTGTGTGGACAATAGACAAAGTCCAGAAGTTCTCACATTGTGGTCTACAAGCGCTCACATTTTGCACCGTATTTACCTTCATATCAACCCTCCAAACTCTATAAATGCAGAGTATTCTTCTTACTTCAGGCCCATGCATTAGCATGGGAAGAAATCCAAAAGCTTGACAGCCCTGCTAACGGTTGCTACACTCTATGATCCGACAGTTCCTCTTCATGGGAGAGGTTCAGCAAACAGTATGTTTGTGGCAGTCTGAGAACACACTGCGATTGTCACTTAGGCAGCTTTTTGTCTTCAACACAACAGCACACTTTCTCCTCAAGTAATTTTTGCTCACTAACTCACTTCCCCAATTTGACCTGTCTGAAATGGAGAATGAAAAGCTGGAATGATGTATGCACGGCCGCTTGGCAATCGTCAAAGCATCAATCAAATGTTTTAACGCTGTGTGTTCTATTCATAGAGAGTCATTAATCACAGAGGAGCGTGTCTAGCTGCTGCCTCAAAAGAGCCTGTAGCGACGATGGAGGCGTACAACTTTTTTTTTTTTTCTCTTTGAAACTTGAAACTGAGCTCCTTATCTGTGGAGTCTGGATCTAGACAAAATGTAAGCGTTAACCTTTACCCCAACAGAGTGTGTCTGTCTGCAAAGATGTGTTTGTGTGATTGTACAGTAGAAGTTCATGAATATAATACATCCACTTCCCTATAATGTGCTCTCTGCTTTTCACTTATGTAGTGCTTTTGTGCAGACGGGAGCACACACACACACACACACACACACACACACACACACACACACACACACACACTGCAGCTGTTCGTGTTTTTCCAGCTGACAGTATATCGATCAGCCTCTTGTTACATTATGATAGCAGTCCTCACAGTGTTATTCACACCATTAGACAGACAGAAAATAGCACCATTGTGAATTCCGCATCACTATGGCGGGGCCTGTGGGTCCTTAATGCCTGTCCAGATGGATTTTCTGAAATGAGCATTTCCAACGTCACTCGGCAGTTGCTAAGAACAGGACTAGACAGCAACGTTCAACATTTCCAAGAAGCATTCTCACCTTTGGTGCAAACTTAACAGCTAAGACGGTGCTACATTACAGCGGCACTAAGATATTTATGTAGTGAATTAATAGGATGCATTGTAAAGGCGTTGAGATGCGTTGAGATGCGTTGAGATGCGTAGGATGCCCTGAGGCTGACAGGGCAGCTAACAGGTGACAGCATGCTATTACAATTACAAGATGTGAGGCGTGAACATCAATCAAAATCAAGACCCTAAAAGACTGGACTATTTAAAGAGAGAAATGGCTAGTGCGTTAAACTGAGACTATGTATGTATGTATGTATGTATGTATATACAGTATGTATGTATGTATGTAGGTATGTATATACAGTATGTATGTATGTAGGTATGTACAGTATGAGTGTACAGTATGTATGTATGTATGTATGTATGTATGTATGTATGTATGTATGTATGTATGTCTGCTGTCATTGATAAGATATACTTCTTGTTTTGCTTTTCTGATTAAACCATTGAAATGTTAATCATAGACCTATTAAACAAGTGTCATAAACAAGTAATGATAATTCATAAATTCAGCATACTGACACATGCCAGTGAGTACCTAAAGTTTGCTAACATTAGCCACCAAAAGCTAATGGTCATACCAGACTAAGCAAGGCTGCGTAATATGCTTATGAAAAACTTTGACTTTAATTATACAGTAAACCATTTTCATTATTATGTGTGGTTTGCTAGGTTAATATAAATGTATATTTTAAATATTTAAAAACATACAAAGAGAAATTGAGTTTGGTTGTAGATGCCGACCCACCCTGATGTAAACCAGAATGCAGAAAGCATTCCAATAGAAGTTGTAATCAATAAGAAATTTGGTGCAGGCAGATGTGCCTCACCGAGGATTTGGCACCCTTGACCCTCCTCGTTACCCTTCCTGACTCCAACCTCAGCCTCATGCCTACTCCAATTGTTTATTGTTTTATTCACTAAAGCCTAGTCTATATGCACTTCAATTGCTCTCGTTCTGCAGGAAATTCCGCCGGGTGTCACTCTTTTCAGATGTCCGTGCCCTTCCTCTGTCTCTGTGTTGGCGTTCTAACCTCCGGTGGACTGCCCAAACAGGATTGTGTTTAAGGGTGCCCCAATTGATCGGTCACTGATCGTTATTGGCCGATAAAGGCTTTATATAGTTTGATCGGTGGTCTCCATAAAGGCCGATCAGATGACGCCCTACTCGTGAGAAAATTGTTACTACTATCGAAAAAATGTCTGCAGTGTCTGAAAGGTTATTTTTTTGATTTTGAGCTAGGACAAAAAGCCAAACAATCACTGATTACAGTATTCTCTATATGTGACTGTTATGTCATGGCTTCTATTTTCAGTTCATTACAGTCATTTATCTTGACATCCCAAGATATGTGATTTTGTTTTCTTTGCTCTGCACTTTACATTTAAGTACACTTCAAGTTTGAGTACATCAACAATGACAGTTTTTTTGTAATTTAATTCGAAATAAGGCTTATTTGTTAATTCTGAGCTGTTTAAGGTTTCCTGTCAGTAAAAGTTAACAATTGACAATTCACAATACATTATCTTCTGTTAATTTTAATATACATTGTTGTTAAGACTATTAAAATTAATATATATGATAAGTATATGATATGATTCATAGAAGGCTTCAAAAAGACCTTGTGATCGGTGATCGGTGTCAACCAAAGCTGCTTCCAGCAATCGGTGATCGGCCCCAAAAATCCTGATCGGAGCACCCTTAATTGTGATTGGTTTGAAGAAATGCCAATAAACCAGAGCAAGTTTTTCTCCCATCCCAGAATGCTGTGCGGACTACCCGGACCCCTCTCCCAAAGCGTTGTGGAGGAAGGTCCAGCAATGCAAGACTACCTAAAGCTTAGCATCTTTTAAATGTTTTGTTCTAACACTTGTGTTGTCTTCCCGTCAAAATTGAAAATTAACACTTTTGTTGACACTTTTTGATGTTTTTCACTTTTTCTTACTTTTTTGTCCCTTTTTTCATTTTGACGCTTTTTTCAATGTTTGTCACTTTTTTCAACACTACGTAACACTAACTTATTAACTTTAGTTTTACAGTTATTTTTGGAATTTATGGTCATTAAACCTCATTTATAGGAAAGTATACCTAATGTTTGAGTCAGAAAAGCATAAATTGGAATTATTTAGACTAAAATTAAAGGAATGGATGTTGATGATAATCACAGACTGGAATATGTCAACTTTTACTCAATACTATTTCAAAAACACTTCAATTTGTTTTTTCAAATGCTATAAAATTTAATAAGACGCCCCAAAATTAATGAAAGTAGAGATTTGTACTTGCCAGAGAGCGTTGTGTGGAATCAATCATGTTATTTTGGGGAATTAAAAAGAACATTGATATAGGAAAACGGGTCAATTTGACCCGAGGACAACATGAGGGTTATGAATATAAGAGGGGCGACTTGTAGTTCACTCTTTGCTGCATGTTGTCCCAGTCTCTCTCCTCTTTCCTGTCTTCAAGCTGTTTGTCAATGAAAGCCCAGAAAAATAATCTAAAAAAGGAGAAAATATGATTTTATATTGTTTTACCTGTGCATCATGAGCTACACCTGTGAGATGTAGGCCGCCTCTCTTTATGGCAAATCTAAACTCTTGTTTCTGATTGGCAGGCAGGTGTCCTTCAAATAATATAGCTCAGGGCACCTAAAACATAGTCCAGATCAGCATTTTGAACTGAATCAGTGTTTGAAGTAAAGTTACCACAGTGACAATGCTTAATGCTACACAACCACTCATTTGTCATTGGTGAAAGCAACCTAACTAACTTAAAGCAGTGGTAAGGATTTCTAGGATAAATCAGAGGAGTGCCAAGATGATTAACAAACTAGGAAATAGCAAGTATTTCTGCTGCGCACAGTCCTGTTGCATGTAATCGTTACTTTTTGATTGCGACGCGCTGGTGTATAGCTCTTTGGCTGTGCTGCTCGCAGCTCATAGAAATGAGCAACCCTTGACAAATGACTGTGAACAAACTTTTCGTTGCTTTCAAAAGGTCACGAGCCAATAATGGTGGGAACCACTTAGTCAAAAAGACTACAATCTGCAATGAATAGCAATTACATGAACTGTGTTTCAACCTGTAGGGGGCATTAAGTCCACTTGATAGAAATCCCCTTGTGTAGTAACAATAGAAGGAAGTTAACTATGGGGTGTAAAATGTGGCTAATCAGCTGTTGAATCACAGCACCACAGGATTGTACTCAGAGAAGATTCAAGTGGTTACCTCTTGTGAAACTGCATGTGTAGTTTTAGGAAACATGTGCTATGTGCTACAAGCCTGCGGGGGCATGTGTACTGTATGTGTGTCTAGTCTCTGTATGTCCCTGCGCATGTGAATGTGTATGCATGGATTTGTATTTCACATATGTATACCTGCTTGTGTGTGTGGCACGGAATTTAATTCACTTTTTTTTTAATTGCATTTCACCCCTCATATTTACACACACCCCCCCCCCCACTAAGTGTGATAGGTAATCATTGAAATCAACAGCATCATTACAGTATCATTCAGTTAATTTCATTAATCAAAACACTCAGTAAACGTTGAGGAGCATGATGGTATACCGCATTCATTCTGGATGCTTGTATGCCTTGAGGGTGATTTTTTTTCCTCCCTGCACAGAAGGAGAGAAACTCTCACTTACGACACATTGGGGAAAAAAAAAAAACGCAGGACGCCTTGCTTTGGCGGGGGAACGAGCCGATCCCCTGAGTGAGCTCCTCAATAGAGAATAATGGAAAGAAGCATGTTAAAATGACCTCGTCAGAACCGTAAAAGCTGTTTCCATTCCATCCTACTGACAAACTCAAATGCAAATTAGGTGGCTGGAAGCAAAAACAGGCTGTCCTGACATAAAACCATGTCATAAACACCCACATTGATAATATCTTCCAGGAATTGTCTAATTTTGGAAAATATGCTTTAGTGAAGGCTATGCTAAAGCAACGCATAATGTTGTCTGAAGGCACGAATAATGATATTCAATGAGTCACGATGTCATTCCACTGACTGGAAATGCAACCCTGTGTCTTCAGTGTGGGAGTGACAGCACCGTGACATATCTTTGGTTGTTGTGCGCTGATATTTCAGCACACCCGACTGACATAAAACACTGTCATTCTGACATTCACACTCACTACACCCTGATTTATGGAACAGAGACGGAATAAAGCTCAGCTACGATTGCTGTCATGATGAACTGTGATGTTGCTATTAATTGATTCTGTACGACAGCGATGTTTATTCTCCCCCTGTGCCATGGCTGTCATTCATTTGTCTTGGCAATATAACAGCAATGTGTGTGGGTTGGATGATAATTGTTGTGGACACGATGAGACGGACCGCGGAGCACTGAGTGGATCTAAGCTCCTGTGGACTAAAGTGGCTGTGGTGGATCAGTAAAGTGCTTGTGGAAGCACAAGGGGCAACCCAACCCATCTCCTGTTTCTTTAACCTCGCTCCACAAATGCAGCACAGACACTGAATGCCACCCTCTCCTTCATTACATATTCACCCCCTCCTTTTCTCGCTCCATAAATCTCTCCTTGCCACATTCTCTCTCCGTATCCCTCTCTTTTCTCTCCTCCATTTTGTAACCGAGGCATGCTCGGTGCTCATCATTCCTGTCGAGCCCTGATTCACTTTCCTGTAGTCCCACTCTCCATCTATCTTGCCGGCTTTTCAGCAAGCGCTGCGTCTCACGCATGCAGCCTCACCTCCACCTTCTCCGCTCTTATCTCCTCATCCTCCCATCAGTCTCCATCAGTTCTGACTGCTGCCACTTCAGACCTGTCTGTCCATGCATCTCTTTCTTATTCTCTCCTGCTCTTTCCAGCACACAGTTCCCCCCCCGTGTCCCAATCAATCAATCTCTCTCCAGGCGAGCAGACTCTGACACCAGCAGGGGTGGGAGCAGTGGTGTCGGGGGGGGTTAGGGGGTTAGACCATTAAAGCATTTTGTTCGCCAGATTTTAGTAAAAGAGGCTGTGGACAGTTGCGTGTCAGGAAGATAAAAAATACACCACGTCTGATTTATTGTACACAGGGGTCATAAATTTCGGGATTTTTCAGGGGCCGCCAGAAGATCTGCTGGATGTCCCCAATTTAAGGCCAGATGTCCGTCATCTTCCGCCTTCTTTGTGTTGGCGTTCTAACCTCCGGTGGATTTCTGAGGACTATGGTTACCTGGTCCTCAGATCTCTGCAGGGTAAATCCAGACAGCTAGTTAGCCTATCTGTCCAATTGGAGTTTTCTGTTGCACGACTAAAACAACTTCTGAACGGACACGTTCCACCAAAACAAGTTCCTTCCCGAGATTATTTTGCAGAGGCACCGTAATACCCAAAGACAATTTTGATTGGTTTAAAAAATGCCAATAAACCACAGGAGGGTTTTTCCAATACCAGAATGCTGTGTGGAGTAGCTAGAAGGTCTGGTAATGCGAGACTATTAACATCCCCTCCCTGTGACTTAATTATTTTTTATCAAAAAAGACACATTAGTTATATATTTTCACGAGTGAAAATGTTTTGTTAAGCAAACATGTATTTTTGTTTTGTATCCTATTATGTGAAATTGAAGCAAAATCAAAAATAATCAACTATATAGTTGGTGTATGTGTCCTTGGTGTTGACATGGGGTTTTTATTTTGTTAAAATTTGCCATTGACTCAACTGGTGTTGAAATAACCTGACCGGAAATAATAAAGCTAATCTTAGCAAGCGCTTGGCTAAATAGGTAGAAGCTAGCTAGCCTGGTTTGCTGGTTTTCAGTTTGTCAATGGAAGATTAGAATAGAATAGAATAGAATGCCTTTATCTTCATTATACACAAGTACACAGTACCTGTGCAATGAAGCTCTGTCCACAAAAGCACCCAAAAACTGTTAAATTCTTTTTAGAAAAATGTAAATATTTGCACAAAGTGTCTGAAGTTTCCTTAGACGAAAAAAATTAAGTGAGCAGAGTTCGATACACCCCTCCTTCACGCAGTTGCTAGTAGCCAAGGAGGACACAGAGGATTAAAAAAACATGGACTCTTCAGAAGAGGGAATTATATTCACTTGAGTTTTTGAAAGTTGCCGGACGACACAATCTTCTGAACACACTCATATTGAGAAATACAGAGAGTTGTGTGGAGCTGATTAGCTAATTCATTAATTTCAAAAGGTTACACACTAATGCTTTAATAAGGACATATTTTCTACTGTGAGGCCGTCAGTAATATCCATAATGCATGACTGTTAAATGACTGTGCCTCCCCTCCACACATGACACTTCACTGGCTACAGTTTCAAGTCTATATCCCACCAGTTCTTTCCCTGCTGCTGTGATGGCCACAGTGCACTAAAAAAAACATGTTTCTGTTTAGGGCAAAAGTGCTCAGAAAGTTGACAGCGAGAAAGTGTGACGGAAAGTTAGTGAGAAGAAAATAATAAAATAATCAAGAAGAGCGAGTGAAGAAGACGTTACCCTTGGAGACTGAATGCAAGATGAAACGCATCCCGTATAGGAACAGGAGGACAGAGCAGGGCACACAAGCAGGGAGGAATCAGCTAATCTTTACTGAGCTCCAGCCTTTGCTGCTGAGAGCCCACAGAATGAATCATGAATCATTTACAGTCTCTTTCCCTCAGGAGCCTGTGTTTAAATATTAATGCTCTCCATTCAGATCACAGCCACCCTGACCCGCATAGCTGGGTCTACTCCCCAAGGACGGCCTGTACGCACCCTCCCCGCTCAGATACACATACAAAGCACCTCCATGGATCATCTATAGGCATAGAGAATACCGAACTGCTCAAAAAGCCCTATTATATATCATACAGTCCCTGAGGTAATATGCCCACATACAAATTCCGCACACGCATTTTACAGAAAAGTTATCTCTGTCTGTTCTAAAAATGAAAAAATGTCTTTTATACTCACAAACATACGCTCAGGTTGATGTATGTTTTTACACATACAAATCCTTTTTTGGCTAAATACTGTAGCCAAACTATGAAAAACGTCTTCTGCAATCCCATTGCTTTCTCATGTCCCTTTCTTGTGTTTGCTACAAAAAAGGTCTGGTGACAGATCTGGGTTTGGTTTGCAGACTGGTGAGGGACATGTGGGTGGGTAAAATGAATAAGTAACGTTGTTATAGTTACCATCAAGCTGCATGTGTGTGATCCAGAGGACAAAACACATGTAGACTTATGCAGCTAAAATCCCAACTCATGGCGGGTCATTTGTGGGTGGGAAGCTGGTGGGGATCAGGTCATTGTCACTATAGCTATTGGCTGGTTAGTGCTAATGATGCTCCTCAATGTCTGGTGGAAAGAATGTTCTGATTCCCTCCCAACCAACAAATAGGAATACAGTATTGGAGCAAGGGTGCAAAATAGTCTCGGGAAGAAACTTGTTTTGGTGGAGCATGTGTGCGTTCAAAGGTTGTTTTAGTCATGCAACAAAAAAATCAGATAGGACAGATAGTCTAGCTAGCGGTCTGGATTTACCCTGCAGAGATCTGAGGACCAGGTAACCATAGTCCTCAGAAATCCCCCGGCGGTTAGAGCCCCAACACAAAGAAAGAGGAAGGGGACGGAGATCCGCAGCAGCACCTGAACAATCCCAGAAATGTGAACTTTAAAGGTCCCATGACATGGTGCTCTTTGGATGCTTTAATATAGACCTTAGTGGTCCCCTAATACTGTATCTGAAGTCTCTTATATATAGACCTTAGTGGTCCCCTAATACTGTATCTGAAGTCTCTTTATATAGACCTTAGTGGTCCCCTAATACTGTATCTGAAGTCTCTTTATATAGACCTTAGTGGTCCCCTAATACTGTATCTGAAGTCTCTTTATATAGACCTTAGTGGTCCCCTAATACTGTATCTGAAGTCTCTTTATATAGACCTTAGTGGTCCCCTAATACTGTATCTGAAGTCTCTTTTATATAGACCTTAGTGGTCTCCTAATACTGTATCTGAAGTCTCTTTTATATAGACCTTATTGGTCCCTAATACTGTATCTGAAGTCTCTTTTATATAGACCTTAGTGGTCCCCTAATACTGTATCTGAAGTCTCTTTTATATAGACCTTAGTGGTCCCCTAATACTGTATCTGAAGTCTCTTTATATAGACCTTAGTGGTCCCTAATACTGTATCTGAAGTGTCTTTTATATAGACCTTAGTGGTCCCCTAATACTGTATCTGAAAACTCTTTCCCAAAATTCAGCCTTGGTGCAGAATTACAGCCACTAGAGCCAGTCCCACAATGAGATCTTCTTAGGACGTACCATTTCTGAGTCTGAAGCCTTTGAAAAGGAGGGTGTGTGTGTGGGGGGGGGGGCAAGGTGGAGGCTGGGGGTGTGGCCTTGACCAACTGCCACTTTGCTTGTTTGAAAGCCATGATGTCTCCTCTCATGGGTGGGCTGAATTCTCTGGGCGGGCAAAGCAGAAAAAGGGGAGGTAACTTGCCCCTTATGACCTCATAAGCCGCAGATTCCAGATCGGCCCATCTGAGCTTTCATTTTCTCAAATGCAGAGCAGGATACCCAGGGCTTAGTTTACACCTATTGCCATTTCTAGCCACTGGGGGGACCCTATGCAGGCTGGGGGAACACATATTAATGTTAAAAAAAGTGACATTTTCATGCCATGGGACCTTTAACTTTGTCGGTCCTTCATTTGATGTTGGGCAGTTGTCATTCAGCTTTATCAGTGCTTCTTTAACTGAAAACAGCAGCCTGCTATGTCAGTAAGTGGTTGATAAAAAACGGCAAACCTGCATGGTATAAGACCAAAACAATGAGCTGAAAGAGGCTTAAAGCTCCATAGAGCGGGGTGAGCTGCAGTCATGTGATCATTCTCTGTCCCTAAAAGCGACCCCTTTCATGCGACAAAAAGGTATTTGATCCATTGTTATTGTAAAAAATGTTTGTGAGTTATTAGTGCAGCTTCAATGTCAGGTCAAAGTTTCCTTGTTTAAATAAACCACCAATGTTGTCTTTTTTGAAAACTCAATAGAAAAAGAGCACAGAGAAAAGACATACTTCAAAACATAACAGTGGAATTGACGAAATACGCCCCCAACTTTTGCTCTTTCTCGTCGCCCCTATTCCTTCCTTTCTGTCTTCCTTGTTAATATCGAGCGCATTTCTCCTACGCGAGAACGGTGAAGATTTGACACTAAAACAAGCATTCCTGACAACTGCGTGAGCATTTCCTCAATTCAGCTCAATAAAAAAGACGAGGATCCTTCTGATCCTTACGCTGCCAACACCCCAATTAGTGTCACCTCCTCGAGTCTGGAGCATTTCTCTATATGGCTCCCTTTCTTCTTCCATTTCTCTTTGTTCTCACCCTTTAATTCCCATCTTTTTAGCCCCAGGCGCACTCAGGCAAACACCTCTGCCATCATCTTTTTCCCAATTTATGCTTTCTTTAAGGTCTCCGCTGGTGTGTGTGTGTTTTTAACACTATACTGCATCTGCTTGACTGGCTCTCAGTGTTCTTTTAATACTGTTTAGATCAATCTTTCCAAATCAATACTTAATATCAGAAAGAAGCGCTGGCCTTTTGCTGTATGTACTGTGGCGCATCGTCAAGACACACCGAACCATCGTCTCCGTTCAACCTATTCACACAAAAAGTAATGAGATATTGAACTGGACTCCAATACACTGAGGTGCGGCCAATTCTGTACCGTTCACAATTGGTGCGTTTCTCCCAAAACCCTGGCCAAGCAATAAAAGCACCAGATAATATTTGACATCAGAGCCTCATTTTTCTTCATTTGTCTCTTAGTGTCAGAACAATGTGAGCTTCGCACTGTGAGAAAAGCGGCCTAATTGACGTTCCTTCATGTCTCTTACATGTTAAGTGAACCCAGAGCCACTGACCTCTCTGCGCTAAAAGCGTATATTTCCACCCACATATTTTTTGCAGGGCCCTCTTTCAAAATAACTTCTTGTCTCTCAGGATATTCCCAGTCTTCCCATTAACCATGCATTACAGGCCTAAGTGTATTGGCTGGGATGGGAGAATTTAAGTATGTCTTGCATGCGCTGTATAATTTATCATGTAAGGAGCCTCACGCTTTTTAATGGTCTCCGCTCTCATTATCCAGTCTCTGTTTTCTCACCCTCCCCTCTGTGAGTTCCCCCTAATGGAGGGACAAATAGATTCATATGAGATAGTAATTACTGCATTTTAAGCGATGAGTGCAACCATGAGATAGCAAAAAGAGGACAGAATGAATCTGGGCTGATACCGCTGTGCCGTCAGGACACAAGTGAAGGCGAAGATGGAACAGTCCAATCAGACCGTGTCAGATTACCCAACAAGCTTGTCTGTCATTTGTCTCCACTATGGTCTTGCTTTCTGTTTCTAGCTGCTTCCTGTCTCGGGTGCTGACTGATGGGACCTCTGGAGAAACTGAGTAGCATGTCAGAGTTGCCGGGCGCTGATTCTTCCGTCAGGGTTGCCTGTTCCTGCCCAGATCCCACCGCCTCAAATGAACAGAAGCAGATGACTCCTCGAGAACACTAATTTAATTGAGACACGCTGTGCTGTTTCATTTGCATTTTCCAGATATAAAGAGGCAGAGAACAAAAACGGAGAAATAGCTTTCAGTTCATAAAGGAAACGAAGAAAACGAGAGGGAAGAATGACACTGCCGTGTGACGGCATTTCCAAAACCATTTGTGCTCTCTAAGCTCAAGTGTGGTGTGACTTTGCACAAGACGTGAATTCAATCCTCTCAGAAGTGCCAACGGCTATTGTTAATGACACAGAGAAGGCAACCGGCAGACTAATAAGATCAGGTAATTGCACATCCAAGACAGAAAGCCCATGTCCAAATATATCTGGCAAAGGGCCCTATGTTGCAGAAACAGGAGCGTCAGATATTCCCTGCCAAGAGGAGCTCATGCATAAACAACACTGTCATATTTATATAGGCATCCCCGTGGAGTCCTTCCACTATTGTGCTGTTGCACTAACTACCTCTGCCGAGGGAACATGACACTATCACCACAACACATGTTCTTAAGTGATTAAAATTCACACTCCCCTCGTAGGCCTCTCTTATCGGTGTTTTGGTGTTTCTCAGCTGCGGTGAGGGTCACTAGGTGTAGCTGTGGGAGGCAGATAAAAATTGTATTTTCATTGCCATTGAGTTGGCACACACACACACACACACACACGCAGACACTCATGCCGGCGAATGTTTTTGAGGCCGTCCTCTGGAGTGCTTGGTTGATAAAAACAGATTCCCTCCACGGCACTTGAGTGTTATTATTCTCTCTTCTTTTTTCCCCCCTTATCTGAAGCCTATTGTTGGAACACAGGGTGGTTATTGGGTTTTGTCAAGAGAGGAGAGGAACGAAGAGTGGATGGGGACAAGCTTCATGTCCTCATTCTCTGCTCCAGTGCCGTGGAGCAAAGCAAACCCACATATAGCCTCCGCCGGCACAGGATTCAGATTCTCAGAGCAGCTCTCTGACACGATAAGACATTTCCTTTGGGTGGACGAAGATTTATTTTTGTGTCGAGGTGTTCTGTAATTGAATAAACTGCGATGAAATTATATTTTTCCCAGTGTACACTTGCATACCTTGTCGCTGCCAGTTAAAGTCATACCCAAAACCATTTCAGAGGGGAAATATTAAACATATACGACCTCTCTGAGGCAGCTGTGTGCAGATATTCGATGAAGTATGACTCCAAGTTGGATTCTTTCACAAAAACAAGAAAAGCCGAGTGGGTGTTTTTGGTTCAGAATGTTATAGATTATTTCAGTTCCGATTTTTCTCCCCTCCGACTGACATATAGGCTCCATACTGATTTCAGACCACGTCCTCACACCGTATATCCATTTCTACTCCAGGAAGACAATGTTTTCAAGAGAGACAGAGATCCTCTGAAATTCATACACTGTGCAACCCAGTGTTGGCAGTTGACCTTGTAAACTTTTCCAGCTCGCAGCCAAGTAAAGTTTCACTTCTGCTCCCAGCTCTGCGATCTAATGAGGGTTTGTAGAAAGAGATGCGCCTGCTATCTGTGGGGGCCTTGTTGTGAAATTAAAGGTCATTCTCACTGGATGAGCAACCCTGATACATCCTATCTCTTTCCTCGCTGGCCATCGGGGAAATCCAACGCTATTAGACCGGAGCAGCGTTCTTTATCATTACGGTCATTATCATCCAAATCATCACCCTGGCCACGAAGCATCATTTAGCGTCCCCATTTAACTTCTCACCAGCCATGTGTCAGACATACCCACCAGTGACAATATGTCCGGCAATATTGGGAGCTGCGGGGAATTATGCAGGAAGGAAAGCAATTAGCGGGCCGGAAAAGGATGAAGATTCAAAGGCAGGGCGTGTGCAGTTATAGAACAAGGAGAAAGATAGAGGAGAGAGGAGATAGAAGTTAGAGAGCAGAATTACTTATTAATGCCACTAATGAGGGCAACGCAATGGGCTTGAGATGGAGCTTCGTAATGTACCTGCTGCTGTATAATGGTAAATGCTCTATCCCTGCTCATACCAGAGTGGATCCAGAAACACTGAGCGGATAAGCTCAGTAAATCTCCCGGTTCAGCTTTGGAGCATTTGAATGTGATACACTCACGGCTGGGTTGTGATGTATTGCTTAGTATTGCGTTATGGTAATGGAATGACTTGTGGCTGCTATCAATATTTTCACATTGAATTGCATGACATACTTGTCCGTGAGAGGGATTGTTCCTAGTGAGGAACCGACAGAGAATTATCACCCTGCATGCCGAAAATATATCCAAACCATACACTGGCGGCTTGTTAAACCACAAATCAGGAGATCTGCTGATCCACATTTAGGACATATTAATCCCATATGGAAAATGTGAGACTTCTATGTCTTTTTTGTAATTATAAATCAGGTCCTGGTGCTGTATAAATAAAGTGAAAGTATAAACCCCAATACACAGAGAAATGCACACGGCCCGTGTTCAGAAACTGTGCCTCCATACGGTCCATACTATACTATATATAGGTAGACAGTGCATCCACAGGGCCGTTACAGTGATTCCCCGGCTGCAATGGTTTGGTGCAGAAACTCAGAGCTCAAATGCGGAAGACACGGAAATGCTAACCAATCAAACCAGACTAGGCCTTTTTGGGAGGGGGGTCTTAAAGAGACAGGCGCTAAAACGTAGCGTTTCAGACACAGGGTAGTCTACATCCAAGACGTTGCCGCCGGAAATTGTGCCGGATTTTACTCTTTTTGGCCGGACGTCCGTTACTTTCCGCTTTCTTATGTTACATGTAAACAAGTAAACTCAACATATTAGGCCTGTGACAACATAACATTTGCTTTAGACCTCTCCCACCCACCTTGGTAGCCTATTAAACATGAAGTGGCAAAAAAGCTATTTGCTGGATAATATTAACTGATCAGTAAACCTAAACGAATAATTGATTACAATTTCAATTTTATTTTCCCAGCACTGGATACAGTTGTGATAACGACGCACTCTGAGTTCCAGAGAGCTTCTGTTTTCAGCCTTGCTACTAGGCTATAGGTGAACTCTGCAGGAAGCTGCTGTAATAGTTTAATAATATCTATATACCATGATCAGAGGCAGAACTAGAGAGGTATAACAGTCATTAAAAGTTTGGAGCCTTCTCTCACGACGTGTTTCCAGGATTGGGAACATGACGGTTGATTATTTCCTTTTTTCAAAGTCATGTCGGAGGCCTAGGAGAGGAGTGTCAACAGCGAGGAGCTTTCAGTTCAAGCGCCGCTTAGATCAAGATTTTGAAAGGAGCGCCCAGCCTGCTTCCCCTCACTCCCAATTTGAGAAGGGGCAACTTTGCCAAAGAGTTTTGCGAGACGTCTTGTCTTTTTATCAGTGGTTGAAAAGCCCCCGTGTTTCCTCACAGCATGGCTGGCGCTAATTAGTTTAGCACACACATTACCCACGAGGCCTGTGAAACTGCACTCCCCACCCACTGGGAAGTCGACCAAAGATAAAACAATGATGAATAAAGCGCGGTGGATGCTAGAGATAGAAGCGGATGGATGAAAACAGGGGACCCATATGAATTATAATACGTAATAATAACAAGAAAAGGATGTGATTATTTGCTTGTTTCTCCTTAGCTACCACCAACTAGATTTCCATTCTTGTGCATAATCCTACTGCACTGCGGAACCTTATTTTCCAACATCCCACAGATAAAGAAGAGCCTCTTTGTTGAAAATACGAAATACCTGAGAAATGTATTTAAGTTTATTGACAAAAGGTCATCCAAGGTTGCCCTCAAATTAAAAGAGTGATGACTGCCTTTTTAATACAAATACATCTAACAAACCTGCCTTTAACATGCAGAAACAGCACTATTTCCCAGCCTTGTATTCCCTTCTACACAGGTCTCTAGTAGAAGAAGAGACATCCTTAAGTCCGACTGATCTCTGTCTGACCTGCAAGGCTGAATTTCTGGCTGTCTTCACCAATTGCCCAGGTTGGTGTACCCACAATGATTAACTCTTCTTTTCCATATCAATTCCATATTTTTTTATTTTTTTCTTGTGGGAAAAGGAGTGTGATGTGGAGACTGGGCATGGAGGGAAATACCAAATAATTCCCTCTGAAATACCAAATGAATCAGAGTATCCTTTGCATGCGCGTTAACAAGCAATCAAACATCAGGCACCCTCAGCTTCATGAAAAGGATGGAGAGAGCGTTTTCAGGTAAGGGTGAAAAAAGGCAGGGATATAAGGGCCTTGCTGCAGCAGGGGGGACCTGCTAATTGGGATGGAGAAGTAGCTAAAGGGATGGGCGGTGGGTCTCAGGGTAGAGGGGGCAGTTGGAGGAAATGAAGGTCAGGGTGAGAACGAAGGAGGAAAAAAACAGGGTAGGAAGGCATGGCAACAGGGATGATGAGGGGAGAGGAGGAGACAGAGGGGAAATGGAAGGAGACGGCACAGGTGGGGTCTGTGGAGGGTTCCTGGTTCGGAGGCATTAAGAGAGCGACTTGATGAAAAAATGAAGGAAATAGGGGGATGGGGTTTTTGGCAAGATGGGGAAGTGAGAATGGAACAACGCTGCAGAAGCAATTTTATTATGGTGCACCAGGATGGGAGCGGAGATAGTGTTTTTCTGTGTGCACCCAAAAACTAAGGGGGGAGCGGGGGGATGTAGCTGCGATTGAAGGGGGAGAGATTGGACGAGAGCAAGGTGTTTGTATGTGGGGGTGTCTGGGAAAAGAAATACGGCGTGGACCAGACGGGCTGGGGAGAGGAATATTGAAGGCTTTTTTGAGTTAGATTTTCCAATGTAATCACAGGAAAGTGGAAGAGGGTGTCGGGGGTGCTTTGTTGGCGGGGGGGGTGGGGGCTGCATTTGGGTTTTGGTGGCAGGCTGGCGGGCGGGCGGGAGGGAGCGAGGGGATGGGAAGCAGCAGACGTGAGTAATAACAGCTGGGTGGAGGTAGGAGAGATGTGATTACACAAGCAGGAAGGGATTCAGGTGATGAGAAAAGTCACCGGAAGCTTGGGAATGAAAGATTTACAGGTTGGGGGGGGGGGTGCTCATGTCATTCATCCTAAGCCACAATCAAATTTGCAAATAAGATATCCGTCTATTCACTAGAGCTCCTGATGCCCCTGATCAAGGCTCAAATTTGCCAAGCACATGCATGTTAATTACTCACACATTATGAATTCATTCAGCACCTTCTGTGTGCATTCTTGGCATGCATGAAAGGTGGAGGCAAACAGACCCCCACCCCCTCCACTCACCCTCAGCCTTGCTAACATTGTGGTGGGAAAAGCCTATTACTAGTCTTCACCAGCAGCTTATCCCTCACCATTGCAGGAAAGATTTGGGCCGAGCACACATGAATGGCCTCTTTGCTCGGGAAAATGAGAGATGCTAAATCCGCTAACATAACCCACTTCTTGCCTTGTGCACAATAGAAAGCCTTGGAGAAGACTCTGAACAGTTTAAAAAAAAAAAAAAAAAAAAAACCTCGGGCCTCCTCTCATGCAGGCATTAACACCCTTCTGAGAACATTATCTCAGCCATAGATGTGATGAATGGTGTCCGGTTAGGCTGAGCTTCAACAGGGGTGATGGGAGATTATGTTGTTATTGCCAGTAAAAAAAAATTATAAATAAAAAAAAATAGAAGACAGATGCCTTTTGAGATTTTTATCTGCGTATGAAAGAGGAAGCTAAGCGCTCCACTGTGGTGTCAGGTTCCAGCCTGTTGCTACATAGTCATTACTGAGGACATCACAACGGCAAATCGTTTTTTTTGTGGAAAAAAATACATTTTGGAATATTCGATTGTACGATTTTGACAATCGACTAGTGTGGACTTCCAAACAACAGAGCTGTGTGTTACTGGAATTCTCCTTTAAGTCTATTACTTGTGATCACTGTTTTAATTGTGTATTATTGTTGCAGTGAACAAAAATCTGAAAATACTTGCATGTTTGTCATGACAATAGCAGAAATGAGATTTTAATTAAAATTATTTTTTTAATTAAGGAGCGTCCCCATAGGCCCATACCACATAATCTCAACTTCAAATGTTTGACTCCAAGCTTTAGACCCTTGATGCGCGTCATAGCTTTCTCATATGTTTCCTGTCTACCTCTAATATTTGTCCAAAAAGTATTCCAAACACTAACATGCACTAAGTAACATTCTGTGGACTACTTTCAATTTGTACCTAACTTAGCTTCCACATGGAGAACCTATGTCTCTCAGTATCATGTGTGGACAACAGAGTACTCTGCATTAGAGGACACTGCACAAGATCGTTGTACAAGATTTCAGAAGGCTTTTTTTTTTAATCTAATTTGAAAACCATTTTACACCAACTTGAAATCCAAAAATCCTTGAAACATATTGGAGCTTCAGTGGGAATGATCTGTGCCATCATCCTCTCAAGCTTGTGTTATTGTGCTGCTGCAGCCCAACAAGCCGAAATCCGAGTGAAAGATCACAAGTTCTATTATAAATACACAAACATGTTGACATGGTGGACCTAGAGCCAGGTGTGTGTGTGTGTGTATGTGTGTAAAAGGACAAAACATGTAAGCATTAATGGCTTTTCTTCCTGTGTGTGTGTGTGTGTGTGTGTGTGTGTGTGTGTGTAACAGAGACAGAGTGAGAACAGGCATTAATGCTTATTTGTGTGTGTGTGTGTGTGTGTGTGTGTAACAGAGACAGAGGGAGAACAGGCATTAATGCTTATTTGTGTGTGTGTGTGTGTGTGTGTGTGTGTGTGTGCGTGTGTGTGCGCGCGCATGCGTGTGAGTAACAGAGGGAGAAAAGTCATTAATGCTTATTTGTATGTGTCTGTGTGTGTGTGTGTGCGTGTATGTGTGTGCAACAGAGACAGAGGGAGAAAAGGCATTAATGCTTATGTGTGTGTGTGTGTGTGTGTGTGTGTGTGTGTGTATGTATATGTGTGTGTGTGTGTGTAGTCCTGTGTTAATGTGTGCACACCTGTCACACCTGTGTTTTTGCGAGAGTGTGTAAGAAAGCAGATGTTGTGTGTGTGTGTGTGTGTGTGTTCTGCTGAATGACTATGCATGTGTTTGCCGTGTGCCTGGGTGTTGGAGGGCTGGGGCTTTTATTTGTTTTTGGTTTTTTTGCTGTGTACTTGTCTCTGAAGGGGCTGCAGGGGATATGGCTGTGCGCCGGCCTCGATAAAAACATCAGTTATTAAGAATCTGCTCAGAATGCTGATTCTCAGAACAGACAGTTGTATCCATGCGTTGTATTTGAAGTTGTTGTATAGAAAGATTTGAAGACGCCCCATGAGATTTATTCACTCCCTTCACTTAAAACTTCATCTCGTAGATCACCGTCTTTCTGTCAATTTGTCAGCTCCCAGGAACCGCTTTTGTTTCAAATCTCATCAGCAATGAGATTAACTCAAGGGAGCCGGCAGCCATAATCAATTCTTTGTTATTAATAATTAATCCGCTCCGTGTGATGAAATATTCCGTATCAAGTTCAGATGTTAAATGTGGAATTCTGAGAGAATTGAGGGAAATTGAACTTCTGTTTACGCCGCTCATCATTTGTCTCAAAAGGATGCCAGAGTGGCGGGTCGTGCTGAGGGAGGCACAAAAGTGCGTGCTGAGATGGATAGACTCGCCGTGTGCCGGGATGCTGATCATTAGCTTGTGAGGAATGAAAACAAGGACGCAGAGACATGGCCCAGAGAGAGGGGGAAAAAAAAGAGAGGTGAGAGACAGAGACAAAAGATAGAGAACAATGCAATGCAAGCTGCTAGGCATAATGATGGCACAGCAGGCAGCAGACACACACACACAAGGTCAGTGCTAAACTTTACACGGAGCACGCTAATTGTTACTACCTGCATACCTGCTACCATCCATCACCAACACCATCAAAACAAAACAGCAGATCCATGTTCGTAGCTCAGAGAATGACACGCAGAGATCAAAACGCTGACCGCTGTTCTTTTTTTTGTGAAGAAAAACAGTTTTGCGGAAACATTTTTCAGCAGTAAAAGGAAGAAGGAGGTTAAAATATAAATATAAGATCACCTTGATCAGCTCAGTGTGCTCTGAGTGTTCACTTCCTGAGTTGGCCTCGAGGTTAAGATGGCTCGTTATATTTTTATGGACCTCGTTATAGACGCTGAGAGTCTCGCAGGGAGGGGTTTGAGGTTTTTTTTTCTTCTTTTTCTTTGGCACCAAAAGGTGTTCAACAGGGCTCCAGTCAGGGGCCCATTTGATCTGTTTTGTGTGTGTGCATGTCCCAAAACACACACACACACACACACACACACACACACACACACACACACACACACACACACACACACACACACACACACACACACACACTCTCAAGGTGACTTCCACCTAGAAGCCTGAAATTCATTCTTTTTTTTTTTTCAAGCGGAGGAGATGGTTATATTTCCTTCGAGGATCATCAGCGTGTGAGAGTGTGTATGTTTCAAATGCATCCTTATTACTTTTCAATGACACTCCAACCCCTTTTTTTCATTACTATCTTTCATAATAATGTCCAACCGGGGATGTGCGGAGGAAATAGCATTGAAATAGAACATCCCTAATGAATGTTTTGTTTAACTTTGGTGTTGAAGTGTACAGCGTGCCACTTACTGTTGTTACACAGAGACACACAGAGGCCACAGTGAACATTCTCAATTTATTTTGGGTCTTCTCTATTGTGTATTGTTTATTATCTCAGGGTAGGTCTTATTCAAGGGCATTTCTCAGAGATTGAAAGATGTAGGGACATCGTGCCAAATTGGACCGATGAGCAACTGCAGACAATCGTGAGCTTGTTATAATGCAGAATTTTGAGTCGTGCTTTGAAAGTCTAGGTTATTAAATGAGACTTTGCATTCAGGCTGTGAATGGATTTCGCCGATGTCAACATGTACAGGAATGCAGGGAAAAGAATTTGTGTGTATATATATATATATATATATAAAATAAGATGGCAGTGCAATTATGTTGACAAGCCAACCCAGCGTTCATTGAAAGTAAGAAAATGGGAAAGAAAAAAGGAAATGAAGGAAAGTCCAAAAGCCACTTTAAGACAGTGAAAAGGGAAACCAATCATGAAATGCATTTAAAACACATTATATCACACACTTTCCATGCAATATTAAAACCGCAATGATGTCTTGGATTTTTGCCTTGCTACCTAACTGGCCCAAGAAATCGTGTCTGCCTCATTTGTAGCTTTATTGCATCTTCTTTTCTTGCTTCTTGTCTCCTTTGTTTTGTTTTTACTTTCCCAATTATGCAATGTTATGGCAAAGGACTAATAACAAAGCAAGGTGGAATAAGAACAGAAAAATAGAAGGAGATTGTAGTATTCAGATCGTGAATTTCAGTAAAAGTAGCAACAACAAATATTCCATTAAATGTCTTGCATCCAATTTTTTTTTAAATTAAAGTACTATTAGCAAAATGTACATAAAGTACCACAAGTTCATGGATGCATTATGCAGCAGAGTTATATAACTATGTATTATATTATTAAATTATTAACAACAATGCAATGTGTAAGAAGCATTTTAAAGCTCCTTGGCTTCAAATCAATAAGTTTTCTTCCCCAAAATATTAAACAATCACGACTTCATAAGTCACAAAGTTAAAGATATATATTACTCATTAAGAACGTAAGAAACATCTTCATTACACTTTATCTGGACTGTACGGGTGCCCATCTGCTGTGAAAGCCAGGGCAACGTATAAGAAAACAACTGTCATGATATTTTGATTTCCTGCATTCTGGTTGGTGCAGGGAAGAAGTGAGTCCCGCCCACTTTTAACTGGTGAGAAAAGAAAAGACACGAAGAGCTCTATCTTGCACCCGTCACAGCGTAAAGTAGACGCAAGTGTCTACAGGGAGGTGTGTTCAGGTGCATTCTGGGCGTGCTGGTCTTACAGGGAGGTGTGTTCAGGTGCATTCTGGGCGTATTGCTATCTTGAGCCAGCAGAAAGTGATCGCGCCATTGACCAACAACAACCTGGCCTAAAGTCAATAATGCAGCATTTTATTGTTATTTTAACAGCACATTAGTAAAATTTGCCTGCAGGCTCGTGCACAGCGAGCGCACACTCTGCTTGTTACACACACAGGCATGCACAACAGCAAAAAACGTGCAAAAGATGACAAATATTACAATGTGAAATAGTATTATATGATCTCCTTGCGTCTTTTCACTTCACGCACAAGCAACTCAGTTTCTCTCTCCTTCCTGCTCATCAAATCCACCATCATAACAGACCTTTTTCACTGCAGACATTTTGGCTTGTGATAGTAGGAAAAGCTGAAACTGATCACCTTAACGACGGCTCAATTCCATCAAGTGTCCCAGTAGGCTGTGTCAGTGAGTCAGCATGCACAATAGGGTCTCTCCTAAGTGGAATGCAGCCATCATTGATGGTTTTGATTACACCTGTGCTTTTCCTACTTTGACATGTCAACATGTCAGCCGTGAAAGAAGGTCCATAGTAACCGCGCCTGGCTTTTAAAGGGAATGGGAGATGACACTCTGATTGGTGTATTGCATGTTACGCCCAAAACACACCTATGATTAATGTAGACACTAAGTACAGCCCCTTTTGAACCATGCACTCGGACCCTTTTTTCCACCGTCAAACTAGCAAAAGTGGATACGTACACCCTCTTTACACTCCAGCGCTTAGATCGTTAAAAAAGACACATGCACACATACTGAAACCTGTGGCCAAAGGTACTGTGTTCATGCAGGACCACAATGTGTTTTTTGGCCCATTAATGTTGTAGCTGATCAAGGTGGAGGTCATTTTACTCTACACTGTTGGGCCGTTTCATCTATAAAAATGCATTACATTTCATAATAATGTGAAGATGTATTTCTGTTTGTCAAATCTTAATCTGCAAAGTAGCTACTAACTTTAGCTGTCAGATAAATGTAGGGGAGTAAAAAGCCCCATATTTCCCTCTAGCTCTTGGTAATTATTAAGAGATTATCATGAGCACTTGCATACAGCCGTGAGGGCTTAGTGTGCATTGGCGAAGTCTCAGAAGAAAGGAAAGCAATTTTGTTAAAAGGTAAATTACCATGTCCTCAGAGTTATTAAAATGAGCTGCTGAAGTTGAGAAAATCACTTGCAATTTGTACATCACTGATTAAAAAAATAAATAAAATAATTGCAGGGTGGAGGGAGGCTGGTTGCCGCGGTTTTCGATGACATGTTTGGGAATGTCACGGCTCTGCTATCTCTGTCGGCGGCTCTCTGCTATCCACCGTGCGGCTGGTTGGAGCCATGCCAACCCCATTACTCCTACAAGACGGCCTCATTGACAGGGATGTGACAACCAGCATTCAGACAGAGAGGGAATCATTCATCATTAACCACCTAGCCATGGAGGAGACAGACACATCTGCGCCAGCGATAAGGCCTCGCCGGCGCCCCTCCGCGCCGCTCTGCACCTGCTTCACACAAGCTCTTTGGCTTCCTCACCTCTGTTTTGCTTTTGTGTTTGGGAATGCTAATTGGTGAGTGTCCTTCACATATCCTTGTACAGAGCCTCCCCAGTGAGCAGGCAGAGAGCGAGGGAGACGCAGAGGTGAGACACAAACTGCTACAAAGAGGAGGGCACTGGTAAGACTTTTACAAAGAGCACTTAGATATTGCTGGATGTTTTGTATAATACCTTCTTTGAAGGGCTTTCTCAAGAGATATTCTAAAAGGCTGCAGTAATCCTTCCCTCGCCATGTCTGGGTCTGAATCAGCATCAGTCCACAGTGGTAAGATGAGATAATCTCCCCACATGTCTCTCGCCTCGATTCCATTCTGTCGGCGCCTTGACTTCAAAATGGAAACATACTCTTTAGAGCCTTGCTTTGCAGTAGGCAGGCACAGCCTAAACTTTTGCATGTGTTTAATTTCCATCCAGAGATGCTCTCTGTGTCACCGCCGCTGCAGGCCGGCGTTGTTATTAGCGTGGTACTAGACGTCAATCAGTCGAAAGACAGAAGGCTAAGGGATGCCTCATTCCGAAAGAAGTGTTTTACGTTATTGACTCGGCACCAAAGGAGTTGGGATTGGTCGATCGTTAACACATCCATCTGTGTCGTAGGCCCAAAGCAATGGTTATATTGGATTAGCTCATCTAACAACATGCGGCTAATCACCCCTCTACCTGCCTGAAAGGGATGGTGAGGCTGCTTCCGTACCAGCTGGTTCTGTGGTGCTAAGGCATTATTGATTTTCAGCCTCGCTAGGCCAGATGGTCCACCAGTTTGGTCCAAATGGCTTAACTACTGGATGGAATGCCATGGAATTTTCTACAGACATTCATGGTCTCAATAAAGTTGATGAGCTCTTATCCTTTCATTTAGCATCACAATGAGGTTGACATTTCTGTTTTTTAGTCGTGCAACAGAAAACTCCGATTGGACAGATAGTCTAGCTAGGATTTATCCTGGAGAGATCTAAGGAGCAGGAAATCATAGTCCTCAGAAATCCTCCAACGCCAACACAGAGACAGAGGATGGGTACCGACATCCGGCCTAAAAGAGGGACATCCAATGGAATTTCCGATGGCAACGGAGCAATACCGGAAATGGAACGTCATGGATATACATTGATTGCAATGAAATCCACAGCCATTTCGCAACCGGTGGATATTCAATTTCAATTTCAATTTTATTTATATAGCGCTAAATCCCAACAGTTATCAGTTATCTCATTGCGTTTTTCATAAAAGAGCAGGTCTAGACCGGACTCTGGGATGTTATTTATAGAAACCCAACAGTTCCCACCAAGAGCAAGCACTAGGCGACAGAGGCAAGGAAACACTTCCTTTAAGAGGCAGAAACCTCGAGCAGAACCATGGCTCAGGGTGAAAGAGAGAGAGAGAGAGACAGAGAGAGAGATGGAGAAGTGCAGCAGAGGGTGTCGAGCAGAAACATGGAGGCAGCAGGTGACTCCAACCACAGATCCAGAGCCAGAAAGAAACCTGCAGGTCCGCTGCTCCTCTGTTCTTTTAAATCAAGGCTGAAGACCTTTCTTTTTGACGTTGCCTTTCTTTAAATGGTTGTTCATTTCTTTAATGTTTAATTTCTTATACTGCACTGGAACTTTTATTCTTGTGGTTTATCTGGTTTTTTTTCTTAACTGTTTTTTTCTTTAACTGTTTTTGTGTAAAGCACTCTGAATTGCCCTGTTGCTGAAATGTGCTCTACAAATAAAGCTGCCTTGCCTTGCCTTGCTGATGTTGGTCCACTGTGTTTTCTGAGGTCCAGGTTCAAAGTTCTACCAGGAACTTTTAGAGCGCTTCATGCTTCCTGCTGCTGACCAACTTTATGGAGATGCAGATTTCATTTTCCAACAGGACTTGGCACCTGCACACAGTACCAACGCTACCAATGCCTGGTTTAAGGACCATGATACCCCTGTTCTTAATTCGCCAGCAAACTCACCTGATCTTAACCCAATAGAAAATCTATGGGGTATTGTGAAGACGATGATGGGATGCGCCAGACCCAACAATACAGAAGAGCTGAAGGCCACTATCAGAGCAACCTGGGCTCTCATAACACCTGAGCAGTGCCACAGACTGATTCACTCCAAGCCACGCCGCATTGCTGCAGTAATTCAAGCAAAAGGAGCCCCAACTAAGATACTGTATTTTGGGATTTTCATTAGTTGTCATTTATTATCATCACAATTAAAATAAATGAACATTTGAAATCTATCACTCTGTGTGTGATGAATGCATATAATATGCAAATTTCACTTTTTGAGTGGAATTACTGACATAAATCAACTTTTTCATGATATTCTAATTATATGACCAGCACCTGTAGATACGCTGGTTAGTTGTGTGAAGGAGGCATCACACAATCATGCAAACCAACCCAAAGAAAAATACTTCTTCAACGTAACTGAAACAAACCAAGCACTCAGGAGAAGAGTAAAAGGTTGGATGTATGTTGCATGTTACACATCCACTGTTTAACGAAAAGCCCGCTCCATTTTTCCTTTTTAGTTTTTGCGTTTCCTTCTGCTTCTTCTTTTCCTCCGAGAAAACACGACTGCGTTGCATTGTGGTATGTGGGAGTAAAATGTAGGGTACATTGTTTGTACACTCAAATCAGCTGTGCATTGGGGATATTTTATTGTGGACTATATAGTGAATAAAATTAACTGCGGAGAACTCAAACACCAACATACAACATGGCAAACACACTATAAAGCGCACTATTTCTGTGTTGTCCCACCAATCTGTAGCTTCTTCACCTCCCTGACACACTGGGGTATATTGCTTTGCTATTTCCTTGAACCACCTGCCAGTATTGTTATATACACAGTGAAATATGCAGGCTGCGATTTGATCCCGTATATCTCTCTGCAGATTAGGGCAGTGTCAGTACAGGATTACCCTGGTAATTCATGTAATGCTGCTTCGCCACAGTTAATTTCCCTGTGGATGGGCGAAGAGAGTTGAGTTATACACCAGCGCGAGCTCCCCAAACTACAGTGTATCATTCTCCTCGCGGTTCTCCATCTCCTCAACATGTTTGGTATGCAAAAGACATGACTTAGGTTTCCCGTCTTAGCGGGATGTCGTGTATTTATTATGGGCATACGGCTGCAGTGATTGAGGTGCGGAGCTGTCTTTCCATTGAGCGGTGAGCTGCTGAATGCAAATGGCATACTTGTAATCATCAGGCAATCACCATGCAGACAGAGTTCCAATCATCATTGTCATCTCTCTTACAGTTGTGGTGTTACAATAGGGACAGAGCAATGGGAGAAACATGCAGCTAGTGAAAGAGAGACCGAGGAACTCAAGACACAACTTCAGTGTTCGACTTAAAGTTGAGCTGATTAGCGTAAAAGTTAAAAAGCTTACAGTGAAGCTAACCTCTATAGAGTCAGATGTTTGTGGTGAGGAGGCCACAGGCAAAGCTGGAATCCTGTGTAATTATCACTCCCTGTGGAAATCAAGGCTGACCTTTTTAAGTAGGGTGCTGCTGATAGAATTCAAGGGAGGAAAAAGTCACTCGCGGAATGCGCCGTCAGCGATACTGCAGCTGATTTAAGGTAAAACGTGAGGTTGCGACAGGTCTTTTTCTCAGAGTTGATAGAATTTCTTTGCAGTAAGTGAGTAAAATGGCATCTAGAGGTGTGGGGAATAGCAATAAAAATGTGCAAGTGAAGATGTGCATTAAATAAAAGACGAAAGAGAAAACAATGGCTGGTTGCTGGAGAGACTTTAACAAGCGACTGCCACTTTGGCATTGGCTGAATTGCCACCCATGCATTTCATTGGAAGTATCTCAGTAAGGCACTTTCTAGATAATCATTTGACAAGCTGCAGCAGCCCTATTAGCCCTCGGATTTTTTAATTGGCTGGGGCAAAGTGTGTTCGGGGTAGGCTTTTCGCTTGAGGTCCACTCTGTCAAAATGAATTCTTAATTTGGAGAAAATGTTCCTTTTTTTAACCTCAATGCATGCACATAGATGCATGAATCTCTGCAAACCTGCACGGAAATGCAAAAATATCAGCCACACGCATTATTATACTTACACAGACCTAGAAAAGATTTACAGAGTATTTTTGCCCCTGGCGCCCATTATTCTCTGCAGATTACGCTGAGTGTGGTTTAATGGAAGCCCCAATAACCCAGGCTGGAGAATGCACACACACGCACATGCACGTACACACACATAGAAAAGCGCTGCTGTCAGATAGAGACAGAAAGAGGACGGAGAGATTAAATTCTGCCGAGAGTTTTTTGTCTGTGAGATTGGTTCTTAACGTCCCTGGCTCCCTTCACACTCCCTATTAGTGCAGTGAAGAAGAGAAAGGATGGAGGGAGGGCTGGAAAAAAAAGGAAACTTCCACAGAGACAGTACTCAGAGGATACTTAACAATGTTATTAATCCATTAATCCTTGTTTGACATTTGCCAATGCATCACCCCTGATTGCTCTTTCTTTCGGAGCTGCAGGCTGCAGTTAGGTGTGTTCGTGTGTGTGCTGTGTACTTCTTGTGTTTTTTTTCTTCTTCTTACTGTATTAGCTTTCCTGTGTCCTCACAAGACTGGAAAAGATGACGAAAACACACCAAAGTAACATTTAGTTAGTGTTTTGCACAGGGTTTAGCACAGGGCTGGAGGTCTGGCTGTTACTCATTGTAGCTTTAGACACTAAAAGCATCTTGTTCTTAACACTGTGATGAGCACGGCATTATCTCGGGACAGAGAGGATGATAGTCTAATCGCAGCATCTCCATAAGCACAACGGTGAGTCATTTTTAAAGGTGTGGTTACATCTGTCACGATTTGTAGGAAATAAAAATAGACATGAATGAATTCTAAATTACTAAAACTATTTTCCCCTTTACTTACCTGAATACACAATAACAGGGTAATGTAGTAGGCTATATAGATAGATAGATAGATAGATAGATAGATAGATAGATAGATAGATAGATGGATAGATAGATGGATAGATAGATAGATAGATAGATAGATAGATAGATAGATAGATAGATAGATAGATAGATGGATAGATAGATAGATAGATAGATAGATAGATAGATAGATAGATAGATAGATAGATAGATAGATAGATAGATAGATAGATAGATAGATAGATAGATAGATGGATAGATAGATGGGCCACTCAGAAAGATATGACATAACTGTTACATACAGCGTTCATTTCCTGGTATCAAAATCTCACCTTAATGTAGATTTGAAATGTAGCTGATGGCAGCTTATATATATTGGGAATATATATATATATATATATATACACCACCGGTCAAAAGTTTGGGGTCACTTAGAAATTTCCATTGCACTCCATTATAGACAGAATAACAGCTGAGATCAGTTGCATTGTTTTTTTAACCAGCGCAGTAGTTTTCAGTTTACATCATGTGCTTACATAACTGCAAAAGGGCTCTCCAATGTTTTTCTAGTTATTTTTTTAAAATTATATCAGATTGGTGAACATAATCTGCCTTTTGAACATTGGATGAATGGTTGCTGATAATGGGCAATGTAGCTATTGCATTATAGATCAGCCCCCCACTCAGATCAGCTGGCATTCTGTCTATAATGAAGTGGTATGGAAATTTATATATATATATATATATATATATATATATATATATATATATATATATATATATATATATATATATATATATATATATATATATATATATTAGTGATTGTTGCAAAGTGGACCAAACATCCACAGAAGCCTCTCAAAGCAGCAGGATCTACCTCTGAACGGTGCATCTTTTCAGTATTTTTGATTGTGTTTGCCTTAGAAGGATATCTTAGAAACTAGTTGGGTGATGTGAATCCCATAAGTAACGCAAATGTGACAATATGTCATGAGATCTATGCGGATGTTGTTTATCAGAACACAGCCGAAAGCAATCTTAAACCTCTGAATGTGATTTATAATAGTCTCTGCAGATTTGTTCCATTTAGAACGCATCATTGTCAGATGTATCAGTCATTGAATCTTCTTTCACTAAAGGCTCGCCGTCAGTTTCACTGGTTGCAGTTGGTTCACAAATGCATTTTTTTCGAACCACCCATCTTATCTGAAACAACTCTTGATTCTATATCGATCATCCTGTAGCCTAAGGGACGCTGACTATCTTTTCTTCTCTGTACCACATACAGTACTGTATATCTAAAGAAATTGGGAGGAGAGCCAGTTTAAGATGTCTCTTCTTCATTTTTTGCTTACAAGCTCCAACTGTTTTCCTCATACTTGATTTGGATTTCTGTCTATATCAATAACTTTAACTGTTTATTTTCTAATATTTAATGGTTGGAATGGGGAGCATATGGGTGATTTTGGTGCGATGGAGAGCTTTTATCTTTGTATGTGTATATGTTTGTGATGTATTCTTTAACTGTCTTGTCTAATTGTGAATGTCCTGTATTTTCTTGCCTTTAAGAACCCCCTCGACAACCAGATGCTACATCTCAAAGGGTTATTCCTAATAAAAGAATTTCAATATCTTGCATGTTCCTACAGAGATTGATTGCACTAAAAGTCGTGTTCGTATGCGCCAAATTGTTGTAATAGTCAAGACCGCTTATTAAAGGTCTCGGTCTGTCTTGGTCTCGGATGAAAAGGACTTGTCAAGACCACAACTTCAGAGATCTCACTAAATTGCCCGTGTATCATTTGATTTATTATTATTATTTATATTATTTCATTACATTTATATAGCACTTTATCATAGACACTCAAAGCGCTTCAGGGGGTGGGGGGGACTACTCTCTAACACCACCAATCTGTAGCACCCACCTGGGTGATGCATGCCGGCCTTACGACACCGGGCGCTCACCACACATCAGCTTGGTAGAGAGGGAGGGGGACATATTTTTAGTGGTGGGGAAAACCAGAGCACCCGGAGAAAACCCATGCAGACACGGGGAGAACATGCAAACTCCACACGGAAAGACCCGGGACCAGGGTTCAAACCCTGTACCTTCTCGCTGTGAGGCCCCAGTGCCAACCATTACTGTGATTGGATGGAAAACTTCCTGCTTCAAATGCAACCAATAACTTGACTCACTTGCATTGGGAGATGTGTTATTGTTATATTTTTTTAAAGAGTAAATTTGCTAAAGTTATCAATCTGCCTCGGTATCCAAAATCTCCAGAAATCTCTTCACCCCTCACCCAAGGGGATTTAACGAATATTAGCTATCCATATTATCTACACTGTAAATAATGGCTGTGAAATCTCCAGTTATTTCCTTCAGATTTCACAGTAACACTACTGTATATGATTTTTTACAGTAGAATGCTGTAAAGTTAACATTACAACCTTGTCGACATGACAAAATCACAGTTGAAATCACAGTAGTCAAAGCATTACTGTAAAGTAAATCACTATACTCCAAATAGTAAAGTAAACGTCTGTATTTTTACTTTGTTTAATTGTTTTGTATTTACAGTGAATACATAAAATACTGTAAATGTACGGTACCTTTACTTTAAAAAGAATTTACAGTAACTAAGCCAATTGTTAGTAAGAAACAGTAAGTTACTGTACGTTTTACATTAAATTTGTTACAGTGTAGTTGTGTACACTGTATGTTTCAGTTGGTGTCAGTCTCGCCTTGCCCTGCCTTGGTCTTGGTCTTGACTTGGCCTTGATACATTCTGATCTTGGTAGTGACCTGGTCTCGCTTAAGGTGGACTTGACTGCAACACTAGCGCCAAATTAATGTAAATTTTATGACATTTTTAGAAAAAGACAAGGGTGTTCATCAGAGGAGTAAAAGTCACGCGTTCACGCAGCAGGGAAAACAGTTATAGTGCAAATCTTTTAGGTTGCAGGACCTCTGAGAAACTCCAACCTCAACTTAGACATGCAGAAAAGATTCATCTGTACAAGGCGCACGTCTACTTTCTATGATCCCAACGTAGCTATATGTTTGAAGCTAGAGTGTGTAGTTGCTGTCGCCCCCATGAGGATTTCTAAGTAATGACAACAACACTGTTCACATGATGCAAGCCTTCTGTGATTGGGCACCACCCCTCCTCCACATAGTTGCTAGTAGCCAAGAAGGACACGGCGAATTAAAAAACATGATGGACTCTAAAGATACCCAGATACAAGATAGCCATACTGAGAGATACAGAGAGAGTTGTGTGGAGCTGATAGTCTTAATTAGCTTTGTAGCAACTCAATTGGCAATGGCTTGAATGTAATGGACGCTCATTAATATCAAAAGGTTACGCACTAATGCTTTAATGTAGGCTATTCATCATCTTATATACAGTACACATTCCCAGCTTTAGTGATCAATACTATGCATAAGTAACACCCTCCAGGAAATAAAAAAAAAAAAATCATGTGGTCGTATGTATTTCCACAGCTGTTTCTCCCAGTTCTCCACATTCGTTCAGCATGTTTTTCCCTGAAGCCAAGCGTGATTTGTTACTCACAGTCACGCAGCGTTTGTCAGTCGGCTGTAAAATATTATGTTTAGAAGCAGAATGTTGGATCATCATCACGCACATTTTTTTTGTTGCTTTTGCTCTTTTTACTTTTATTTGAACAATAAAACAACAAGCCAGCCTTTGCCTCGGAATTGAGGAATCTTGCAACTCCAGGATGTCTTGCTGGTGTACCGCATCGGAGGCGTTTTTGGGTGTGACTTGTCTGCCACTCAATGTATGGGTTTCAGTCTGGGCTCACGTTGTTAGAGTGGAAAATAATCAGGGCTCTGTAGTGTGTGTGTGTGTGTGTGTGTGGGGGGGCGCGCTATAGAAAATAGAAATCTCTGTTGTAATCTTGAGCCCTATCAACTCCCAATCCTTGTGCTGATATCTGAAGCCCAACACACACATGTGGAGAAACCTTCACAGCTGAACGCACAACTCTCTGTCTCACCCACTGTTCCCTAAATCCCTGAATTCCCCCTCCCGACACACACACACACACGCACACGGTTAAAAAAAGACAGCTTAGTGATGGCGTTTGGTTCTGCAATCAGCGCATCTCTTCTGTTGCAGAATGATAGGTCAAAGGTTTGAATCCATCCCGAGTTGACACGCGTGCACTCACACGCACTTGATCTTTGCCCTCTCCTGTGATTGGTGTTGGAGCGGCACCAGTAAAACGGCGAGGAATTAGAAACAAATGAGCAGAGAGAGCAATCACAGCGCCGTCAGTGCTCACTGGCAGGCGAGCGAGCTGATTGCCCAACAAGCAATTTACTTTGACTGACTGACACAAAATGGCTGCCGGACTGTGATTGAATTCAGACCCGTCTTGAGGCCAGATAACGTGCGGATGGTAATAAACATAATAATGCACGCGTGATCGAACCATCTAATGGTATTCTTTGTTACAAATGACTTTTCCGAATGTTTACAACTCTCCAGTTGGCATCCAGTTGGACCCCCGTGATCCAATCACACACACATTATGAGTGTCTTTCACTGGGGAGCCACCCTGGGGGCCCCTGCACTGCTACTTGACTGTTCTCAGTTTATGATTTAATTGCAGTCAGTTCAACAGTGGCACCAGTGGGGGCTTTGAGTCTCTTTGATCTACACTACTAAAAACAGCCCCATGCATTATGTAGAGCCTGTTTGGTGTGTAAGCGATGTTTAAGAAAGCTAATAATTGCTCTGTCTGTCTCATATTTCATCATTTTTTCATAAGAGATATGAGATTTCCAACACAGGGGCCCCCTTGCTTTTGCTCTCTTTTGATTTATTAACCACCTAGATAGGCCTAATTAGGGATCTTTCTGGAATAGTTGTACAACGGTAACACAGTATTGACTTCTCCTCACCTGTTCTCTCGCACACTGTTAAAATGAGCTCATTTGCAGACAGCACCGATCACCCAGATGACAAGTTCTTGATGTGTCAAGTCGTGGAAAGAAAACAGCAAATCTGAATGTATAATGTTGTCCAATTAGTTCCAATTATCACATACTGTCACATATTTGTCTTTACTCAGAGGTTTTGAGTCAATAGAAGCTGTGTGACGCTGTCTGAAACGTGTTGGAGACTTGAGACTTGCCAGGAAGAGCACTGCTGGATTCATCATCGGGCATCTGGTCATTAATAAAGATATGGGCAGTGGAGGGGAAAAAACCTTTAGAGAGGGTGGGGTGAAGTCGTTTTTTGTTTTTTTTTGCAAAAAGAAATGACAGCTGATGCATGTCTTTTTTCAAGGTTTGTCTTTTATGATTATTCCAAATTCCAAACTTGCCTTTTGAGGTTGAAATGAAATTAAAATGTATTTTTTGCTGAGCAATTAGCATTTATATCCTTAGAGGAGAGGTTTAGGGCCACATGGGAAAAAATGTATTGAGTTCTGAGTTCAATACAAAATTCTGACTTAACACTCAGAACTGAAATACATTTTTTCACAAATGACCCTAATCCTCTTCCGTATATCCTTGATGTTTTCAATATTCAATGTTGTCAATATTGTAACATAATGAAAGAAAGTTAACTTTTCCTACCAGGATAGCACGCCCTACATTAGTGATCCTAGAGCATGATACTTTGGTGCTGTAATCTGATTGGTCCAATATCTGTGTAGGCGGGCGCTACGAAGAGCTACAGATCCAACCTTTGGGGCAATTGGTGTGTCACCTTAGTTACCCCATGTAGTAGAGTACTGAGATTACAGGATAACCAGTAATGTAGGTTTGGGCAGTCTTGATTATTTCCCATCACCCCAAATGGATCCATTAAAGAGAGACAGCTAACGTCAGCTGGACTTATTGTCAATGATGTGGGACAAAGACTGTGCTGAGTGCGTAGGAGCTGCTGATTTAGCAAATAAATCTGCTCTAACATAAGCCAGCTAGGCTAACTAGCTAACACTTGTCTAGTGTGAGCTAAAAGCCTTCCACTTCTGAATGAAATACAAACTAAGGAGCACAATCAGGTGTTAATGTATAAAATAAACAGGGGTTGATGTATGGACTGTATGAGTCGGGGGGCGGGATTTATGAGCAATATTGCAGTATAGCTCATAAGTCCCGCCCCCTCCATGTTAGCGCATGTGACGTGTGCCCGACTTAAAAGTCAAAGTACACGTCAAATACGTCAAAGATGGTTTCTGTCGTTTCGGGTAGTTCTGATCACGCTGTTTGTTCACGTGTTGAAGTTTTTATTTTGTTGTTTTGATGCCAAGATTGACAGCTGTGATTGAATCGCGATTGGTCGGGCGGGTGAATGGGCGGGACTTCCATACTGCAGCTCCACTACTGTGATGAAAACATGCAACTTGACAGTGTGTCTCCTAACAACAATGGCTTTGACATCAGTGAGCGGTTCAAGAGGTTTCCTCCTCAACGCAGAGGCCGCAGGTTCGAGTCCGACCTGCTGCATGTCATTCCCCCTCTCTCCCATTTCATGTCTTCACTTGTCCCGTGAAAATAAATGCCCAAAAATATATAAAAAGAAGAAAATGCTCAGCCCTAGAGGCCTGAGCCTTAGACGCTGTGCCTGCCATTATTCCATAAGTCTTCCTTTTGAAAAGTCAAAAAAGATGCCGCTAGAGTATCACTTTGTTCATATTTATTTACACTAAAAGAGGAGAATTCAGATTTCCCTTTGACTTTAATTCAAAGTGAATAGATAAAACTCCAAGTGTCTGTTAGTCTCTCACGATGGAGTGTGAAGTGAAGCGGCTCGCATCTTGTTTTTGCCCCACGTAGGAGGCAGAGAGATTTTCATATTCCGAGTGTCTACACTTCCGCTACAGCGCCCTGAGTAGCAAACGATGATACATCGAGGCTTGACCTTGTCTTCTCTGCAAGCCTCTTGACTGTAATAAGATATGCTTCTCTTGGTGAATACCAGTAATTACACACACACAAACACACACTCAAAGCTTTAATTATTCACACAACAAAAACCACCAAAATAGCATCAAGAATAGAGTGTCTATTTTTACTCCAAAGTCGGCTGATCTTTTCCGAGCCGTTTCCCACAATGCACCGAAATCTGTCATCAGGAGCGATCATTAGGGTCGCTTCTGAGAGGTTTTTTTTTTTTTTTCCCGAAAAGAGAAGGCTGTTAGTAGATGTAAACACACTACACACAGAGGGATCTAACCGAAGACAATGACAGTCTGTGTTGACAGAGCTTTTGTTCCTATCTTTGTCCCGGTAACGTGGTGGAAAGAGAGATTTCGGTGTGGGTGCCAGTTCACGTTGCAAGCGCTGTAACTGTAACTTGTAGGCCTTTTGTTTTCTGACAGCTGGTGCAGACGAAGAGGATAGCTCTCTGATTATATTGACAACCCACAGGCATCATTAAAGTACCCTCTTTGTGTTGTAAATAAACACCTGGGAGGGATGAGATGCAGAGAAAGGGAGACGGGGAGAAGCGGATGAAGATGGTTGACAGCCATGCAGGGATGGGAACACATATCTTTGGGGGATTTTTTTTTTTTTTTTTTTTTCTAGCTAAACCATACCGTTTGTTTTGGGCTATTTGCAGTTGAAAACAAACACATTTTTAAAAATGTATCTCCTGGCTGGAAACACCTTCAAACATTCAGGAAAACAGATTGTGCTCCACGCCACTGCGGTCGTGTGCAATCCAAGCTTGATTACATGACTAATCAAGCCAACCAAGAGCGGCCATAATGATCATCCCACTACCACCATGTTTCACACTGATAATGAACCATTCATTTGAGCTAATTTGCTATGGGAATCTAGTAATCTTCCCCTTGAGTTGAGATGGAAAATGAGCCATCGTAATCTTCTTATTGAGTTGCCCATGTTTGTGTGTTTGTCTGGTTGTGTGTGTGTGTGTGTGGAGTAAGTGGAAGTCAGCACATTTCCAACTCCTGTGAGAAGTGAGGCTACAGTCCACGGCATGACAGTGGGACTCCATGTTATCTAAAGAGGATGTGAGCACATTGACTCACTGTATTTTTCGAGTGCCCAGATGATCCTCTCCTTGTACCTGTCTAGGTGTTCTTGTTTTTATTTAACTCTTTGTGACTCAATTGCATGAGCTGCCACTTGTAGTTGTGCTTCTGGATCACAGTTCACAGAGCTGTGGCTGAAAAGTGGGCCTCATGCCATCCAGGGCTTCCAAATTGTTTTTCTTTTATTATTCCGTCATTGTTATTGCTATTTTTTTCTTCCTGCACTAACATTAGCTAACTACCTATTCTTTACATGCCTACATTGGTATAATCAGGGTTCAAAATGAACGTTCTCATTCACCAGCCAAAAATGGCTAGAGGTTCAAATTTTACTAGCCGACTAATAAATTACCATTGTTTTTTTGGCTGGTGAGTAAAGATCTACCAGCCACTTTTGGCGATGGTCATAATCATAGACAAACATTAAGAAAACCAAGTAGTTTTTTTTTTGTATTTATTTTCACAAAAATCGCCGATTAACGTTCTTCTCCCTTTTTTGACGTATTTGCACGATGGTCTCGTCCAGCGCATCGAGACAATGTATGAGACATAGACACACATCACGCCAATATTTACCCACATGCACTTATATTCACACCAGGGTGTGTAGGCACACAGTCGGCATCCTGTCATGTGTGTAAAATGAAAGAAATGAAAGGGAGACTAATCACATTTTATGACTATTAAAGCTTGAGCAAACGTTTCTAGTTGTATTATTTGAATAGGTTGGTGTGGATGTGCGTTATGAGATGGCAGGCATGGGGACTGGGGGAAAAGGGGACAGGGTAGCCAGGACCCTAGAATGAATAGCTGATTTGGTACTGCCATTCATTTTCCCCTATGGATTGAAGAAAAAAAAAAAAAAAACACAAGCACTTGGCCAGCTGACTGAATGAAGCTGCCTTCATATGTGGTCGGAAGATTATAAAAAAAGTTAAGACGGATAACAATAATTTGGAAATATAAAGTCTACTTTTGATACATTTGGGGGTTAAAGTACACAACAGGATGTCACACCACTCCCACACTGTGATCCCACAATCACCGGACCAACTGAGGCTATGTGGGTGCAGCCCTTTGTGTCGTTCTATTTTCCAGGGTTCAAAAATCACATTTGAGTCTGTAACCCTAATTATGCATAGTTAAGCTCATATTAAAATGAAAAAAAAAAAAAAAAAGATTTCTTTGCTATTACATAAGTACATTGTTCCTGGCTAAAGTTCACCCTGTTAGAAAATTTCAGCAACAAAAGTATGAGTTGGAAAGTGAAAAACAACAGGAAACTAGTTTGAAACCATGACAACTATGTGCACATATCAGTGCCTCAGGCATGCATTCATGCTGCATTAAACTGCTTCTATTGCAAGAAAAGTGACAGTGGGGCTTAGGTTATATTGACAGCAGCAAGTGATGCGTTGAGACTATGCAGCCCATATTAGATATGCATGGTGTTGATTAAGTTCATAGTGTGTTTTGGGTGTGCGTGATGCTGTTGTCTGGGGCATTTAATGCATACGCACTGAGTGTTTCCAAGCTGCAACAAACAGCACTGGGTTGCACCAGCTATGTGTAAGTTCTCTCCTCAGTTAGGGTGTAAAGTCGACACTAGTTAGTTTGTAACTAGACTCGCATTTCAAGATCTCTTTCCACAGCGCTGTAGAGTAAGGTCTGGCTCCTCCACACATCCATTCTGGGATAGGAGAAAAAAAACGCTCTCAATTATCTTTGGCGGGGCTAAGCTCCGGTCACATAGACGGTGGCTCGGCAAAATAGTCTCAGGAAGGAACTTGTTTTGGTGGAACCTTTGCACCCCGATTAAAGAAAACAGCATATACTGTACAGTATGTAATGAAGTTGACTGTTGACAAAATACAGCTGGAGACATAGTTCAAACATACATTTCTCTTACTGGCGCCTGCCAGATTTTCCATCGATTATCCTGTTATCATTGATCCAGACTAGTTTCTAAAATTGGTCGCATCAAGACTACTTGGGACGTAACCTAACTAGTTTGGACGTAAAGTGATAACTAAGGCCCTCAAAGATCAAAGATACAGTCCCATCGCCATTATCCCCATCCCCCCACGCTGACATCTCTCCGTTAGTGCATGTATATGTAGGTACTGAGCATGTGTGTTTAATGCAGGCCTGTGTGTAATGTGTGTAATAACAGAGTATTAATTGTAATTTCCCCTTGCGGGACTAATAAAGTATACGTTATTATTATTATTATTATTATTATTAGCTTTCTGGCTAGCATGAGCCATCTTATGACATAAATAAATGCAAAATGGCATGCAATTACCGTAAATAACATCCTGTGTGGCAAAAAAACTGCAACTTTACCATTAGTGAGTATAATTCTGTGACATTTTATGATTTACACCTACCTTAGGGGCATGTGTAATGCAGTTGTTTAGAGTTATGTTGTAATTTATCTCTGCGGTGCAACCGCTTTTGTTCTAGTAATGCATAAATAACAAGATGTAATGTAGCCCAACTAGACAAAGCTACACAGTAACACAGCTTGTGCTATGTTCTTCATTCCATTTTTGGGATGGTTTTTCATCTTTTCGAGAGTTTCAAACTGAAACTGTGCCGGGCTTCTTGTTCTTGAACTAGAGCTACAGAATTACTGTTCAAAACACTTTCCTGTCATGTCAAGAGGATTATTATGCCACATGTTCCATTATGCCATTAAAATCTCATCTCAAAATATTATGCAGTGATGACCTTGTTCCATATTAATAGCGGTACTAAGGCTAGTAGTAGTAATTGTGATAAAGCCTGACAAGTAATAATAGTAATAATGGAATAAACAATAGTAGTAATTGTCACAGGGCAAGCCCATGCCTTCATTTAAACCAGGGGTAGCATGTTGTATAATGCTAAGCTAACCTTAGTATGTGCAGTAGTAAGGGACGGTTAGCGTGAGCATTATCATTAGCATGTGGGCTTGCATCAATGAACACATGGTTGGTCATTTTATTTCAGTTCATTTAAGTACTAGTCAAAAGATCAGAAATCATGGTTGGATAAATACAACACATACACCATTAATTTCAAGTCATTTATTTTAGTTTTATTCACCTGTTCTCATTTCAAGCAAGGATCTGGGTCGAAATGGCAAACAGGAAGCGACAGCGTCTGGAGTCATTTATAGAGGGGAAAACCTGGAATGGCCCAAGTGTCAGCCATTGCAGTGCAGAGGGGTGTACAGAGTGCATGGAGTTCTGTTTTGAGAAGCTTGTTCAGCATGTAACATTTCATTTTTGATGTTATAGTTGATATAGGGGTAATGATGAAGCCAGAAATGTTTGGGAATGGTGAACTAACACAATGGTGTTTGATTGATTTCCAGTTAACTTTGGTTTGTCTTGTAGGAGGGGCTTCTGCTATAAAGGAAGGAGGCCGAGGCTCCTCTAGAAAGAACGACTTTTGTCTGGAAAGGTGGTGGTGCTAGGGCTCAAATAGTCATGGCCTGATTTAGCCTTTTTTATTATTTTGTTTGCTATTAGATGTGATGTCATCCTGGCAATACTGCACTTCAATGTGATTGCTGAAGAAATATATCGAAGCACCAGGTGAAGAACTCCTGAGAGTTACTGTAGCTGTTTTGTTGCAGAGATAAGCATTACACAGGGACAGGAATGAGTGTTTCTTGAAATATGAATACATTCAGATATTATCTCCCAGTGACACAATATTTGGGGTGATGTGTAACAACCCGTTCTCATTCCCAACTTGTCAAATACTGACGCCGGGTCAGCGGCTCTCGGCGTCAGATACCGACGCAAAAATCACCCTTTAGCATCTGTATGGAACGTACCGGGCAGAGAGATGCATCGTTAATCCCAGCAGGGGGCGACACGTGCATGAGTGTATGGTTTTAAGTCTTCTACAACACAGAATGATGATTTTCATGAATTATGGTCTCGTTGATTTTAAAATTGGTGATAAAGCAGGGGGTGTTTTAGGGCGTGGCTATGATGTGATTGCCAGTGAAAGTGTGTAACGTAACGTGGCTCCTACCTCAATAAACGACTCATAGCAGATCTCCACAAACCAATGGGTGAGGCCACACATGCGCTCTCCGTTAATATACAGTCTATGGTTATGACTTTGTTGTTTGTCCATCCATACATGGATTGCAGTATACAGCTGTTAAACATAGTAAATGTATTTTTTAACACACTGGTATCGGATCGGGACTCTGTATAGGCCAGTACACAAGTTCATGTTTCCGTATCGGGAAGGAAAAATGGGTATCAGACCATTTTGACGTACTTGGAGTGTGAATGTGTTGTGTGTAATTGTAGTTTGGAACTTTGTTATTTGAAAGTGAACTTTTGTCCTCGGCCACTCTCCTCCCAGTTCATTTCATCTGTCTGATGCTTTTGAAAGGGGGTACTGTAATTTTAATTATTAATTATTAATTGTCTTTTTAACATCGCAAAAAAACGCACCTGCTTTGGTGTCAGCAATGGTAGCTAAACTTGACAAAAATGGGTATGTCACATCATGCATTTGTGCCCAATTTCAAGAAAATAGGGCGTGAGCCTGGTCCTACCAGACTCTTGTACGTTAGCCTGGTCCTACCAGACTCTTGTACGTTAGCCTGGTCCTACCAGACTCTGGTACATTAGCCAGGTCCTACCAGACTCTAGTACATTAGCCTGGTCCTATCAGACTCTGGTACATTAGCCAGGTCCTACCAGACTCTGGTACATTAGCCAGGTCCTACCAGACTCTGGTACATTAGCCTGGTCCTATCAGACTCTGGTACATTAGCCTGGTCCTATCAGACTCTGGCATATTAGTCAGGTCCTACCAGACTCTGGTACGTTAGCTTGGTCCTACCAGACTCTGGTACATAAGCCTGGTCCTACCAGACTCTGGTACATAAGCCTGGTCCTACCAGACTCTGGTACATAAGCCTGGTCCTATCAGACTCTGGTACATAAGCCTGGTCCTACCAGACTCTGGTACATTAGCCTGGTCCTATCAGACTCTGGTATATTAGCCAGGTCCTACCAGACTCTGGTACGTTAGCTTGGTCCTACCAGACTCTGGTACATTAGCCTGGTCCTACCAGATTCTGGTACGCCACTCTGGATCTGCCATATCTCTTGGATCTGGATCTGCCATAACCAATTGCTAACGTTTGAATGTGATGTCGTCTTAGCATCGCTAGCGTTCGCCAAGCGTTTTACTGGACATCTGTCAGCAAGAAAATCAAAATTTTCTCAAACCCCATGGGGAGGAGGGCCGGTCATAAGTTATTTACCCCTAGGTTGATTTTTCCAGATTTGTCCTTTAATGAGGCTTCAATTTCACAATGTCTAGCAATCACTTGATGCTGCACCTGACCAATATTGTGATGACAATTACAGCATTTGTACATTAAATCGCTGCACATGCTGATGAGCAATGGAGATGAAGTAGAAGATAATGATGATGATGGTGAGCGGCACTTGTGTAAATAATGACGATCATGACGGCGGTGGGGCTGACAGTGTGGGCGACATTGACGATGATGAAGGGGAAGTGGATGAAAATCGATAAAACAACCCTGACAACGGCTGCAGGTGCTATCTGGAGTTTTCAGCCGGCGGTGCCACTTCCACCGTTCTCTCTTCCTTAACACCGCGCTCTCATCTCCCAATCTGCAGACGAGGGGAATTGTCCCATTACTTCTGCTGAGCGGACAGCCGCTTCAAGGTATCAATTGGACACGTGTCAGAGGAAACTTTTTGCTGCCAAAGCAGCACCTTTCAGAACATATGAGCCCTCCCAAATGAATGAATCATCCCCTCAGTCTTCCCTTCCCCTTTTCACTTTCCTCGTTCTGTTCAGTCCCTCGCGCCGCAGAGGAAGGAGGAGTGCTCCTGCAAACAATTTGAGTCATGAGACAGAAAAGTGCCAGAGATGCTTTGGAAGTGGGAACTCGGCGAGAGCAGAACAGTGTGCGTATATGTGCGAGAGTGTAAATGTGTGTGTTTGGGAGAGGCGGGGAGAGGGGGAAGATGAAAGACTGAAGGTGACAGATGTCAGTAGCCCAACGATGGGGAACATGATAAGCAGCCTTCCTGTCATTCAGATGTTCAGACATCCATCTAGCGAGCAGTTCAAACCCCATCGTTGTTTTTACAAGCGGAGTCCAGTATGTCTGTTGAAAAACTAAGAACAGACAAGGGTGAAACCATTACAAATTTGCCTGCCTCGCTCTGAAAATAAAACTTTTCAAAACGGATATATATTGCGTTTTTTTCTTGTTCTTTTTTCATTTAGTTCTGCAGAAGAAAACTCAGAGGCATGGAGATAAATGAAATTCAAAAGGAACCTTGTAGAGCATTATTTTTCCACGACTGGGACATTAGGAGGTCGGGACCTGTTCATTTTAGCTCTTTTCTGTTTCTGCTGAGGCAGGATCCTGTGGTTTCTGAGGCAAATTAATCATCAGGAAACCGCGGAGCAAAATATGGCATTGGGATAAGTTTTCTATGCTCACACAACAGGAACGTATGCGCATTATGGAGTAGGACATCAAAATATTGCAATAGCAACATGATATCCACATGCTGTAGTAACATTAAGCCTTTAGCATGAATGTCAGATTTGATTATGTTGTCCTTTGGGTAAATCAATATGATCAACAGTGACTTACACAAATACACAAAAATGGCTAAAGGTTGGTCTAAATATAACTGAAATCAATGAAACGGGGAGCAAATCAGGTGCCTATTTAATACATTGTCATCATAATCAAAATGCCAAAATGTGATTGGCTTATATTAGAGAATGCAAATTTGACAACAAATCAAAGACACCGTGACATTTACCCTTAGTTCAATGAATTGAATACTCAAGAGTGATGATGCAGATTGTAGCAGGGTATTATGTGAAATTGGATAATGGCACACCACTCATATCATATTCTTGCATCCAAATATATTTGCAGGGACTTTGAAAAATATGATGAAAGATAAAAATACATGTCATTTAGCTGACGCTTTTATCCAAAGCAACTTACAATTGCTATATATGTCAGAGATTGCACGCCTCTGGAGGAACTAGGGATTAAGTGTCCTGCTCAGGTAAACATTGGTTGAGGTTTGCAGTGTGAATCGAACCTAGACCTCCCAAACCAAAGGCATGGGTCACATCCATCCCAAGATTGCATTCAAAAAGTGGACTGTCCATACCACAAAACCATACCATTTGTTGTTTGTCAAAATGAAATGATTTCGCACTCTCTATAATATCTGACATCATAACTACAAAATAGGTTAAGGAAAAATCATGGTCATGGCGAATATACTATATGTATGGTTAAACATTTGGTTAAATTCATAGTCTGACATTTCGTGAGCTTATTCACTTTCTTGCAGGGAGTTAGGTAAGATTGATACCAATTGCATATCTGTCCATTAAGTCTATAGCTAGCATCTAGTTAGCTTAGCATACAAATAGTCTGACATACAACACCTTTGTAAAACCACAACATGTTACACTTGGGGTTTTGTATGGATCTACATGCAAACAAGATATAACTTGTTAATTAGGGAGATTTTGGAGAACCAGGCTTTCCTTCTCTTTCCAGTCTTTTTGCTAAGCTAAGCTAAATGAAAGCAGGCTGTAGAGTTATATATAATGGATGGGTATGAGTGTGGTACCGAGCTTCGCATCTAACTCTCAACAAGAAAGCGAATAAGCATATTTCCCACAATGTCAAACTATTACTTTAACATTAGGGTAAGATTGTAGTGATGGTTTATAAAAAGGCAAATGTTAATGGCAGGTCCATGTCAGGATGTAAATCTTGGTCTTAAAGACAGACTCCACATCCATCCACCAACCCAACCCCGGCTCCCTTACATTCTTCCTTGCTACATATAGGCACCCTACTTCCAACATTGGCAATTAATGTTGGTTTTGAAAGCAAATCTTGAGGTGCAGAACCGTCCCAATATGAACATATACATAAACATTCACTTAAAGGATTATTAGGAACACCTGTTCAATTTCTCATTAATGCAATTATCTAATCAACCAGTCACATGGCAGTTGCTTCAATTCATTTAGGGGTGTGGTCCTGGTCAAGACAATCTCCTGGACTCCAAACTGAATGTCAGAATGGGAAAGAAAGGTGATTTAAGCAATTTTGAGCGTGGCATGGTTGTTGGTGCCAGACGGGCCGGTCTGAGTATTTCACAATCTGCTCAGTTACTAGGATTTACACCCACAACCATTTCTAGGGTTTACAAAGAATGGTGTGAAAAGGGAAAAACATCCAGTATGCGGCAGTCCTGTGGGCAAAAATGCCTTGTTGATTTTAGAGGTCAGAGGAGAATGGGCCGACTGATTCAAGCTGATAGAAGAGCAACTTTGACTGAAATAACCACTCATTACAACCGAGGTAGCAGCAAAGCATTTGTGAAGCCACAATACGCACAACCTTGAGGCGGATGGGCTACAACAGCAGAAGACCCCACCGGGTACCACTCATCTCCACTACAAATAGGAAAAAGAGGCTACAATTTGCAAGAGCTCACCAAAATTGGACAGTTGACTGGAAAAATGTTGCCTGGTCTGATGAGTCTGATTTCTGTTGAGACATTCAGATGGTAGAGTCAGAATTTGGCGTAAACAGAATGAGAACATGGATCCATCATGCCTTGTTACCACTGTGCAGGCTGGTGGTGGTGGTGTAATGGTATGAGGGATGTTTTCTTGGCACACTTTAGGCCCCTTAGTGCCAATTGGGCCTGGTTTAAATGCCACGGCCTACCTGAGCATTGTTTCTGACCATGTCCATCCCTTTATGGCCAGCATGTACCCATCCTCTGATGGCTAATTCCAGCAGGATAATGCACCATGTCACAAAGCTTGAATCATTTCAAATTGGTTTCTTGAACATGACAATGAGTTCACTGTACTAAAATGGCCACCACAGTCACCAGATCTCAACCCAATAGAGCATCTTTGGGATGTGGTGGAACGGGATCTTCGTGCTCTGGATGTGCATCCCACAAATCTCCATCAACTGCAAGATGCTATCCTCAATATGGGCCAACATTTCTAAAGAATGCTTTCAGCACCTCGTTGAATCAATGCCACGTTGAATTAAGGCAGTTCTGAAGGCGAAAGGGGGTCAAACACAGTATTGGTATGGTGGTCCTAATAATTCCTTTAGGTGAGTGTATATCCTAATATACTGGGCTGTGTATCCCTTCTCCCATTAATAGTCATCATGGATATCTTGTTTGGCCAACGTGATGTGCAGGCATAATGGCTTCACTTGCTTAAGTACAGTATATGTGGTTTTAATGGGTAATTTTAGACTACATTCACCAAATAATTTGCTCAATGTAAAGCAGCTTTAAAGCTAACATGTATGGGGTTTTGATAAGACTACAGTCAAAATCGTCCACGTTCTACTTCCGGCATTGTTCAGCTGTTGTCCTTCCTGAGGCTATTTTGCAGAGCTACTGTCATTGCAGGTGCCGCTTAGTGTTTGCCCAAGACAACTGTGATTGGTTAACAGAAATGCCAATAAACCAAAGCATGTTTTTCTGCGTGGACTCGCCAGACCCACCTCCACAGCCCTGTGTATGAAGATCTGGCAATGCAAGACTAGAAAGACTGTAACACGAGTAAATACCTACTCCCACATTAAAACCTTCCATCTTTTTTTTTTCCATTTCTGTTTTTGCTTTGGCAGAGCATCTTTGCATCCTTCTTGGTTGGCCCAGGCGAGAACATTGCGAACAAACTCAATCGAAAAAAAAGGGTCCTGCATCACACCCGTAATGTCTTCCCTCCCGGGCCAAGCCAATGAACCAAGAAGCTGTTAAAGTGCATTTTTCTCACAGGGGAGAAGATCTCCTGCACGCTGCAATAGATTTTCACTGTTACTTCCTCATCCTCCTCCTTTGTTGTGGATCGATTCGAGCGAGAACGTGTCCTCAAGCCATCTGTATAGGGCACGGAACAACTGTTCTTAGGCCAAGACACTCTCATTTGCAAAACAGCCACATATGCACACTTTTTCTCCCTATTTGTTATTGTCTCACATAAATGTGCTCTAAATCTCATCTCCTCATACAATAAATGCATACATACACCTTGTAATATCTCTTAGGTGGTAATTTTCCTGCACCATAAAATGAGTCATTTGTCTCCCCTATATTTTCTTTTTCTCTCAGCCACTGCAAGAGCACTGCCGCTGAGATTAAAACCTGATGGAGGGTGTCTGAGCAATGCATGCGTGTGTGGAGGTGAGTGTGTGTTGTGAATAGGTCTGTGTGAAAGAAAGAAAGAAAGAAAGAAAGAAAGAAAGAAAGAAAGAAAGAAAGAAAGATGGATGGTATTAAACCTGTATCTTGGGGTCTCCTTTGGATATCAGGGAGGCGCTGGGGAGAAGTGTAAGTGCTGACAGGGCAGTCTCCCTCTCATGATATGTACACACATTTAATGCATACCACACACACACACACACACACACACACACACACACACACACACACACACACATACAGGCATTTGTGGTTTAAGAGACCGATTTTGCATATTCTTGCATGGCAGTGGTTTATGAGACCACACCTAACGCAACATCTGGTAAACTTAAAAGATATATCAAAAATTTTAATTTTATCTGCAGAACACAAATCTGACTTCAAAATCATAATTTTTCTTTTAGAAAACTATGTGACATATCACAGGCTTACGGGGTCACACAAATGGTGGTTTGGGAAACCGACAATGTTTATGAGGTCTGTTTACATATTTCACACACACACAAGCCAGGTAATGGTATAAGAGGACTGACCAACATTACAAGGTCTGTTTACATATTTCACACACACACAAGCCAGGTAATGGTATAAGAGGACTGACCAACATTACAAGGTCTACAATAATGCAATAGTATATGTAATTTCTTAAAAACCCTTTTGAAGACCCACTCCAATCCTCCTTTTTGAGTTATTTTCATTCTCAGTGGTCTTTAAATTGTTATGAAGTTTTTAGCCAAAATAACAAAACTTGTGCCATTCTGAGTTAGATTAATAATCTGATGACAAATTAATTAATGAATGTCAACCATTACTTTTTCAATGTGAGCAGCAAAGGCCAGATATGTGTTTGACTGTTTTCCCCAAAGGGGTAAAGGTAACTGGAGTCAGAGGTTTGATATTATGTTGGATGGAGGACAAAGGTCCAGACAAGCATCTAAGCAAAGTTTTGTCTATGGACCAGCAGAGTAAATTCTGTATTTTGTAGATGTGTTGGATCTGCCAATATTTGGGCATGACTAAAACTTTTGGCATTATCTGTGTGGTTTCCCCAGAGGACACACACACACACACACACACACACTTCAGAATTGAAAGGAGCATCAGAACTTAATGTGTACTGATCATTTAAACATAAACATTTTCAACGCAAGACATCCTGGAATCATGTCTACTCTCTCCACTGATGTATGGGGCTGCATGATTAAAATCTCTAACAGCACGTAAAGTAATAGTAATCGTGCTCCTTTAATGGATTGTTTAGTATTGTTTCTTATTGCTTCTTGAAGCTGATAATGCTTTGATTGGTTGAGGTTATCAACCTGAAACAGAACCTTCTGAATTAACTAAAATTCAGAAAAGAGAGGAAATGAACTGAGTTGCCTGCACGTCATCTGTTTTTTTCTAGGCCTTTCAAGTTTGGCATGTTAAGGAAGAGTAAGAAACTTGACAAACACAAGCTGTTGTATGACACCATAAATAAAGTCTAAAAAGACAACACAAAAATGTGCAAATGCACCAGTTGCGTTGGAGCCTTACTCACCCATAAAAATATAGTTAGAGGTGATCCTATCAGGATTTTTTGGGCCGATAACCAATACTGATCACGGGCTATTTGAAGCCATCAATTTCTTTTGTAGAATTACATATTGATGTAACTATTCTTAAGAACATTAACTTTCACATCTAGGATATTTAAATTTCAATTCATTTATTTCAAAGGGACAATGTGCAACATTGAACATATTGGACAAAAAAAAAACATGCTGCCCCCTGCCAGATGTTACGGCAACTTCCCAAAAACATTAAAAAAAAACTAGAAAATGCATTTCCTGCAGAAAATGCGTGGGAATGCTGAATAGCTGAATTGCTAAAGCTAACCTGGTTGAATTGTTTAAATCAATAAGAAGATGTTTAAGTTTTAAGAATAGTTGAAAAAGTAGGAACGGTTTTAATGAAGTTGAATAACACCACTAATGTAAAAAAGATGAGGAAACATTTTTAAAATTTTAAATGCTAATGCTAAACTGGAGAAATAGCTTAAATCAGTAAGAAGATGTGGAAGTAGTGAGAA